>OMPJ01022277.1:1725-22470 GCA_900312935.1 Carapus acus
TTCTCCTTCCAGACAATCCATAATCAGATATTTTGGGAGTATCACGAGATTTAAAAAAAAAAAAAAGAAAAGAAAAAGAAGATCTATATACAGAAGAAATATATACATACAGTATATACAGTATACTATTTATAAATAAACGTTATAAACAGACTTCTCTTAAAATTAAAAAGAAAAAGAAAATCCCTGGTTTTCTAACGTGATAACAGTTTTGATTTGTTTTTGTGCTTCTCTCTCCAGACAATCCACAATCAGATACTTGAGGAGTATCATAAAATAAAAAAGGTAGGTCCCAGTCCAACCCCAGTCTGACGGCACCGCCCAGGGTGGCAGGGGGTCGGCAAGCTTGTGACCATGTCTCCCGTGTCCCTTGCAGACTAATCCAAACTATAGCCAAGAGAAGAACCGCTGTGAATATCTACACAAAAAACTGGCGCACATAAAGAGACTCATTGCCGAGTACGATCAACAGCAACTCTAAGCGCGGCCCCCGGGATCCACCTTCATCTCCCCCCCCACCGCCTCTGGGAACCAGGCGGAGGGGGAAAAAAACTTGAGGATTCCTCTCAAACGGGGAAACCGTGCTCCGGAAAAGATATGGCAAAAGAGAGTATTCCCCCTCCGAGCAGAGCCAACGATGCTTTAGTTTTTCCTCCCTCGCTTTCTGTCCCCCTTTTTTGTTTTGTTGAAGAATAATTCTCTTTTTTTGGATGAGACTCTACGCTTTGGCCAGGTCCACTCGGAGCCACAGTGCACACAGCGAACGCTTGTCTCTCTTTTTTCTTTTTCTTTTTTTTTTGTTTAACTTCAACCCCCTCAACGACCTCTTCTTCCTCGAGTCCACTACGCCCTCAGACGTATCCCAACACGAAGTCCTGGAACTCAAAGAGTGTGTGAGCGGCGGTGGGGGGGGCCTAGGAGGCGCTGAGACGGAGTCTGTAGACTGAACGCCAAATGAATTTGTTTTGAGACGAGAAAAGAAAAGAAAAGAAAAGAAAGTTTAATTGAAAGATGCAGATTTGCCCACACGGTGAAGCGGATGGTTGAGACGTAGAGTTGATTTCACTGTTCTCGCTTTCTATTTATTTTGGACACTTACAGGGGTTAACCAGTCTGTTTTACACTCCTTAATAACAGTACTTAAGAGCGCCGCTTTGGGTTGTTTTCCTTTTTTTTTTCTTCTTTGTTTTTTTTCTTTGTCTCCTCGAATGTCAGCCAGTATTTAATTCAGAAGCTGCCTTGCCCACCTACTTGTGAATCCGTCGGAGGTTATTTTTCTCTCAAAGAGATGCTATTGATTAAATCAACACATCCTGGAAATGCACACAGCCGGACGCACACGGCTTTGCGCGGCCCGGCTTTTTCTTAATCATGCGCAGATGTCTTAATGGGTGTGTGCGTGTGTGTGTGTGTGCATGTGTGCGTGCATGTGTGTGTGTTTGTGGAAGCTTCCGGTCCCTCTAACGCGATTAAAGCAGAGATGAGGACAGTCGCATCGGTAGATCATGTCTAGACAATGTTTGCTACGGCGAGGGTTGATTTCAGTTCATCTCTTGTCGTTCTCTCATACACACACTCACATACACACACTCACGCATATACACACACACATCATATTTAGCTCCTCAGTGTTTTACGCGTCCCATCCGTGACGTCTTTTGTAGCAACACTATTCCAAGTGGTCTGAGGAGCACGTCGCCATCTTGTCTCTCCAGCTTCAGAAGGTCCCCGTTGCCTGTCGGATGCTGCGGCTCTCTTCTCATTTCTTTCATAATCAGTGTCGCCACCTCCGCTTTGGTTCCACCATTACTCCCCATATATCAACTTATTCCTGTTTACAGCAGCTCCAGAGCGATTGAGAAGGTGTCGTACGGTGCGTGTTCATCCCCGCTTCATCAGCGTGCGACTGTTAACACAAAGCCACCCTGGATCGTCTCCTCTGTCGGGTTTTAGGGGCGCCTCCCTTCCCGACACCCCCTCTCGGAGGAGGAGAAGGAGAGCCGGTCTTGTGATGGCTTTGGCCTTGTCCTTCGTGATGTCAAATGAGCAAGATCACGGTCGGAGTCTCCGTATCTGAAGACATCAGACTTTGACGCCCCCGGTGGACGAATGTGAGCGTTTCTGAAATTGAGGTCTTTTTACGCAAATTTAGGAAACAATAAGGCACTTTTCAGTTGCGTCACCCGGGGTTTAGTTCCAACGGAGCGTTTGTTTGTCACCAGAGTGCATGCTTAACCCACGCGTTACAATCAGCCGCCTCGGCGGATGGAGCTCAACTGCCCGGCGACGTCCCAACCCGAGCGTATAGGCCCGGTCCGGTCCCATATGTAATTAGGCGAGGCTCCGACCAGCATGTATACCAAAGTGCTTACCAAGTTGGATGAAACAAAAAATGCTCTTACCAAATGTTGGCAAAGAAACAATCCTTGTCACTGTATTCTTCTAATTAAATTTCAACAATATCTTCTGTCTGTATGATTTCCAAATGTTGTCACGTCGGTGGAAAACTGTCGGGTCGTTTACTTTTGAGAGTTTGGCTCAGATGTGAACGCTTTTTGTTTGTTTGTTTGTTATGTTTATTTGTTATTACAATCGCTCTCCAAATGCAAAGATGAGATAAATGATGATGCTGCTGCTGCTCAGAGATCCGTCGCATCCATTCTGGGCGCCGCCGGGTCGACGTGGAGATCAGTGGACTTGACAGCTCTCGAAAACTGAAGTGGTAGCGGCGGCGCTTTGTGCGGCCCGTCGCAACCACCGCGCAGTACTGTGACCTTACAGAAAAAAAACGGATAAAAAAAAAAGAAGATGCCTTTCATCCCGACTGTGGCTCCTTTTCTATACACCGCGAGGAACGAGTACAGAATTCTACCTTTACTACAGTCGAGAAAAGAGCTCATACCGAGATGGCGAGGAGGTTTTTTTTGCACAGATGCTGGGCAGGTTCAGAGCGATTGCCAGCACCACGTATGAGTCCATTGTGCCAAAATGACGGGTCGCAAAGGGTCGTTTTCTTTTTCTCGTTCTCTTGTCGGATTCATGCTGCTGTACAAGCAAAGAGGACTTTGGAGGAAAGCCTGACATGTCGGCACCAAATCCCAAAGTTTTCCAAAACCATGAGGGACTGGGACTGAAATTGATCTTTGTTTCAATAAAATTCTTTCAAAGGAAAAATGCCAGTTTGTGACATTGTGGACGAGTTGTTGCTGTCAGCTGTGGCCATCTGGTGATGTTTTGGTTTTATCATCTTACAGTGCAGATGTCTGTGCTCTGGATTACTGTGAAATCCTTTTGGACGCAACAAATAATCGACACATTTGACGCAGTTGATGTGGTTGAATTGATTGAGTTGGAAAGCCGAAAGTTAACACGATGCATTACGTGAGCCAGACACTATTTTCTTAGTTCAGACATTGTTTACAGGCCCAGATATTTAAAGGCGTTTCACAGTCTCATTAATGTACATTCATTTATTTCAACCCCTGGCTGCTTTACCTGCAGTGCACTCCTCGGCCTGTAGATGGCAGCAGGCTCGTTCAGTTCGCACAGCACCCACGCTGCTGCAGTTCATCTCCTCACACTGAGCCACATGGACCCCTGATCTACTTTGCATTTTTTCTGTTTTGCATATTAACCCACAAAAAAACACTTTGTTTACACAATTCCATCTGTTTGTTTCAGTCCAAGGCAGATTTTCATCCATCCCACCAATGTCCGGCCAAGTCCCCATGTGGGTCCAAAGCAGGCATGTTGGGTAGAAGATGTTCTAGAGCGCTCTCAGTAATCCGACACAGTGTGAGCCATCCCAGAAATCTACATAGCGCTGGTGGTCCAGTTGGCCGAGCAGAGCAGAGCGAGCGAGTTAGCAAGCAAGCGAGTCTCACTGCCATTGCTTGTGCTGCTGCCTCTGCGACTGGCCTCCATCCCAAAGCTGGCCTCAGCTCTCCGTGTGGGACGAGGGGGTCACTCGGTTCACCGTGGCAACCGGCCATCGCTCGCTCTCCCTCAACATAAAGCGGTACATTACTGGGCTCCCCCTCTCCGCCCCCTCCCCGCGTATCCCGAGTTCGAGCTCACGTGACGGGCTTTTCCATTTGTCTGGGCTCCTACATCGGAATGTGGGGGTCTACTTCTATTTACATTCTTCGGCTGGTGCTTACAATGAAAATGTAGGCCACGCTTGTCGGGTTGAATTATTCTTGGTATGCAGTGTGCGTGAGCACCGTGCAGAACCAGGAAACCTATAGATGCTGTGCTCCACACCAAGATTCCAACAACGTTTACCCTAACCCTACCTCTAAACCCTTACCCTTACCCCTTACCTCTATCCTACCCCCTTACCCTAACCCCAATCCCGAAACCCAACAACATTTGCAATCCACGCCACAAAAATGAGCAACATTTCTAACATTTACCCTTACCCCAACCCTACCCTTAACTCCTTACCCTTACCATTATCCCCTCCCCCTTACACCTAACCCCTTACTCTAACCCTAATCTCTAAACCGAACAACATTTGCAATCCACGCCACGAAAATGAGCAACATTTCCAACATCTACCCTTACCCCAACCCTACCCTCAATCCCTTACCCTAACCATTACCCCTTGACCCTTACACCTAACCCCTTACTCTTACCCCAATCTCTAAACCGAACAACATTTGCAATCCACGCCACGAAAATGAGCAACATTTTCAACATTTACCCTTACCCTAACACTACCCTGAACCCTGTACCTTCAGCCTAACCTAACCTCTTACCCATAACCCCTTACTCTAACCCTAATCCCCTAAACCTAACAACCTTTGCGATCCTTGCCACGAAAATGAGCTAATATCGGCCTCGCGGGTTGACGTGCTGAAAGTTGAAATATTTCCCATTCCTGGACGTCAACAAGTACAACACAGACGTGCTTGTGTGAGAAAAGTCAGAGTGATGAACGATTTGGACCGTGAGTGTCAATGCGCAGAGACGTGCTCCCTCTACGATCAATAGTCACGTTCTTGATAAACGAGCGGGACAGATTATGAAAAGGCTCCAGTGCCGAGCCGGCGGGGTGGCTGGAGGAGAAACCTGTGTGTGAGCACGTGTGTGTGTACTTTTATCCTCCTCTCTGCCACCAGCGCCAACTGCATGGTGCCTTCACTGTCCTTCGGAATCGACTGACTTTCATTGCCATTCCAGCGGTGAGACGCGGCTCTGCCCGTAGGTGTGTGATGTAAGCGAGGTGCAATCAGCAGGTCTGCCGCCATTTTTGGAGCAGCATTAAGAGCTGTGTTGTCGT
Organism: Carapus acus; assembly: GCA_900312935.1. Classification (NCBI taxonomy): domain Eukaryota; kingdom Metazoa; phylum Chordata; class Actinopteri; order Ophidiiformes; family Carapidae; genus Carapus; species Carapus acus. The sequence continues at coordinate 7,010 of OMPJ01022277.1, forward strand.
CAACGTCGTCTTTTTAGGTCGTGGGGGGGCCAAGGCTCGATGGCCCCCTCAAACTGATTCATTTGTTATCTGCAGACTGTAATATTTGATATCTTTGGCTTTGGCGCCACAGCCGCGCCACTCGTATTGTTGCCTATCTTTCCTGTAACTATTGTTGCTTATCTTTCCAGTAATCTTCCCACAAACGTTGTGCAGCCGGGAGAAAATACCACGTGCGAGTCTCCATGATTAAGTGTCATCTTTTTTGTGTGTGTGTTGTTTTTTTTTCTCTCTTGTCAGCTGGGTCTCCATTTCCAGTACCCAGCCCTGTGGATCTGGTGTCTGCTTGGGGGGCAGTGGGCGCATTTTCATTAGCATTTCCGCTAATCAACCAACAATTGTTACCTAGAATTTAACTCTGAATGAGTGATGAAAATGGAGAGTTGTTTTCCCTCACAGCAAACCTGCCATGAACGCCACAGCTCCATCTGTTTATTAACTTCAACCAGACCCTCAAAGAGCCTAATCAGAGAAAAATAACCTCTGAGCGCAGATGATGGCGGGTAATTATTTGCAATTTCTCGTTACCTGGAGGACTAATTGGACTATTGGACATCTTGATAGGAAAACACACCCTATCAGCAAACGCTGCTCGACTTGCGGTGACCTACTTTCCGCTCTAGTGTCGGTGACTTTGACAGTAGCCGGTGTTTAATTTGTTTAGGGACAGATGTTAATAATATTTTCCGTCTGGAATCGATTCCTTTTCATAATGTGTTGTGATGATTTCATCCGCAGGGGATGAGAATCTATTTTTATTCACTCATACTCTTGTGTCATGTCACTTCTATTAACACCTCCCAGCAGTCACTTGACAAAACACACACACACACACACACACACGCACAAATACACATTACAGTAAAACAGTAAAACGACACACTTTGCTCCCAGCGCGACACGACTATCTGTTCCTTTGTCATGAACTTTCTGTGACTGATATGGTGACCGAATGAACACATGAATCCCAGTAGAGCGTTAGCATGTGTGTGGCTCATGAGTTACATGACAATTATTTACCTTCTGTGTGTTTATTTTTGTTGTTATTTGCTGCTGTTCCTGTCTAGCAGGGGGAGGGAGGCGCAGAAAGAGGGAGAAAGTGTTAGAGAAGGGGGAGGTAGAGATAGTGGAGAAAGAAAGGAAGACGAAGAGAAAGAGAAAGAGTGTGTGTGTGTGTGTGTGAATGTGTGTGTCTGTACGTGCCCGCGCATGCACGTGCACGTGCGTGTGTGTCCCCTCTTGCCTCCTGTGGCCTCCTGCCATATTTATTCATGCCGGGCAAGATGGCGGCGATAGGGACGAGGTGTTATTGCCAGTGGACATGAACGGCCGTTTTATTTCACTCATTACCGCGACTCCTCTCCGCTCACACACTCGCCTTCACCGTCGGCGCGTTCGCCTCGGGACGAACGTCGAGCTTCGTTTGATTTGTAACGCCTTTTGACGTTTTCGGCACCCCCCCCTCCTCATTGAAAATGTTTCGGTGGTAGCTCGTCGGCTAACCGAGCAGCTGGCTAACCGTTCCTAGCTAGCTGGCAGGCTAGCTGGCTAATCTCTCTCAGCGAGCCGCCCGGAGTGGAGGATGGGAGAAAAGCTGGAGCTCAAGCTCAAATCGCCGGTTGGAGCCGAGCCCGCTGGCTACCCGTGGCCCCTGCCCGTCTATGTAAGTGACCGAGCTCGGAGATGACCGGTCGCCGGTGCCGGTTCGGTGTGTGTTTGTGTCTTTGTTAGCTGCTAATGTGGGCTAGCCGCTGCACGCTTTGATCTCAGGAAGCAGGTCACTGTGCTTGACACACATTTATATGTAAATGCACATTTATTCACGTTATTATCACCGTGATTTTCTCCTAGGACATTGTCAAAGTACACGGTGTCAGCTCCGAATACCTTCACATTCAATGTTGTCACAGGGAGCGTTCGAAACGAGGCTTTGCGAAGGGGCGCACGCCATATGGAAGTAATTGTATTTTTACCAGTAAACAAATAAACCATTCGCGACCGCACAAGAATAATCACAACACACACGATCTTAATACATCGATCGTGCAGATGTCACCATGTGTTTGGGTCAGTGATTCTCTGTGATTCGTGAAAGGACAGCGGCGTCAGGTGTGAGTGTGTGAGTGAGTGTGTGTGTGTTGTCCTCCTCTGACCTCTGGATTTCAGGCTCGTCAGTTTACATATTTAATCTCTCGACAATTAGTGTTAAACGTGCTCTCGCTATCTCTGGAATTTTCGACGTGTAGATGTTGGTGTGGGCGCGATGACGTCGGTTGTCGTCTCACGTGGAGCAGAAATTGAAAGTGACGCGGTTGAGAAGTTTTGTGGCTTCTCTAGTTTTGGTTTTCTAGTCTGGAAGATTTCCGGAATCATCTGAGGAGGCGTCGGAGAGAACATAGCTGAGTTTTTCCACACCTCCTCTTCCTAGAAAGCCTAGCGGGTACTAGGTTTCCAGTTACTGTGTGATCTTTGGTGGGGCTTGCTAATAAATAAACCAGACAACTGAGGCTTAACTCGTTTTTGCCAGCCGCAGATGATGAGATCAGCTGCTCCCGTGCGTGTGCATGTGTGTGTGTCAGCGTGTGTGCCTACGCGTGTGTAGGCTGACCCTCCCTTTCACACCCCGGTTGGTGACTGATAACACTCAGGGTTCCTCCCTCTCGAGATCACCGCCGCCTCACACACTTCCGTATGCTCTGCCGCTCTGTGGGGGAAAGGCTGGAGAGCAGGAATGTCAGGAATTCAAATATGATGTTGTGGTGCGTGAAAACTCCCCGCGTGAATGAGGGAGGCGGGGGGGAAATGGTTTTCAAAAGGCGTAGGAAGAATTAAAAGCAGCTGACGCTCCTCTCGTAGTGGAGTTCGGCAATTGGGAGCAGATTGAGGCGAGGCTCTCCCTCTGTTTTCAAAAGGACCGGTGCCTCACGCTTCTCCGTCCGTTCCTCGCGTCCATATGGTCAGCGCTGCAGGAAGAAGAGGGAGGATGGAGGGCTGTTCCCACTTGGCCTCACTTTATTTATAGAATCGCATCGCTTGCTGGTTACGGCTCTGGCAAAAACGCTCTTTTAGTCGCTGAGATTGTCTTTCGGAAATCATTTTCCACTAGAGATGTCCGATAATACCGATAATGCCCACCGATATTAGCATAAAAATGTAATATCGGTGTCGGATTTTTTTTGCTTTAAAACCGATAGAATAAAAACCGATAAAAATAAAACGATGCTTGCGTTACACAGAAATAGTGCCTATGCGCTCCTGAAGCGTTTACCGGCGCACATATCGGTATCGGCTGTTGTCAGTATCGGTAAATTCAGAGTTGGACAATATCGACATGTCGGATATCGGCACAAAAGCCAATATCGGACATCCCTATTTTCCACCCATGTGCCACACTCGCACTCAAACCCGTCCCGACATCTGTGTCGTTCTCCACACTCGTTTGAACATCACGAGTTGGCGTTAGCGGCTCACCTCACCCGCGGTGAGTGAGCGGTGATGTGTGTTTTCTCTCCAGACAATGCCAGTCTTGTCACGCCCTATATATTCCCTCCATCTGCACGCAGAAATAAATAGATTCATGCCAATGCCACACGTGCTCATCCTCTGCTGTGTGTCTTGATTTGGGTGTGACCACCAACCTGGCTGACACACACACGCACACACACTCATGCACGTGTTGACTCCACAGGTGAGCTGTAATGACCGTGGTCTGAATCTGCCAGACAGGCAGGTGACAGTCGCTACACGTGCGGAAAAACAATCGGTCTGGTTGTGTTTGCTGCCTCGCTGCTGCGAGACGATTGTGAGGTGCGTCGTGCTGCTTAGCGGCAAGGTGTCATGGTGAAATCGTGCGGGCAAAGCAGCAGCGCTCCTCCTGAGATGTGACGACATGGGTGTGTAAGATTTCCACAAATGGAGATGCTGTTGTTTCTAACAGAGAAGAGGACTGTGTGTGTGTGTGTGTGTGTGTGGCAGTCATTGGTTAGCTGGAGTTGTGTAGATGTGTGCGGTAATGTGTCGCGTGTGAAGCATGACACACAAATCAAACCACACTGGGGGCACAGATAGCACACTTGAGGAGGAGGAGGAGGCAAGGCGAGACACACTCGTCTCAGTTCTTGCCACAGCGGTGGAGAGAGAGCAGAGGCTCCTGTTGTGTGTGTGAGTGAGTGTGTGTGTGTGTGTGTGAGTGAGTGCACGCCTGCCTTCCCTCCCTCGCCTCGCCTCGCTCTGAGCCGGTGTTATTTTTAGCTGTGTGCCGTCTTTGTGCGAGCAGGTGATCTCCCGCCGACTGCAGCTTTTTATACTCGCCCAGTTTCACACACGGCGCACGCACACACACAGCACACTTCTATTTCGGCACAATGTGTAAAAATTGCATCAGCGCAGCCAGGACAAAAAGTACACAAACACACACCCTGCAGCAACAACAACAGCTTTCATCGGTGAATAAAAATGTAGTGCCACTTTCCAATTTGTGCGAGTAGTAATTGCTCCAAACAGATGGCAGGCGCTGAATGAGGACTGTACGCTGCCACCGTGCTGTGTGAAGGGAGCACGCGTGCGCGCGCGCGCGCGCGTGTGCGTTAAGGCGGAAGCTGGAGTAGTAGCGGCGCTCAGCGTTGCGCGGGACGCTGGGAGCCGTTTAGCTGTGGCCGCGCGGGGCTGCTTCTTTGCCAGGCCTCAAACAGCTGACAAACACCAGCCCCTCCCCTCACCGCCTCCTCCTCCCCCCTCCTCTCTCACTCCTCGCTCTCCTCTCCCTTTCTACCAGCTTTCGTTTTTGCCTTCCCCCCACCTCATTTCCCTACGTCCTTCCCTCTCACCCCCGGTCCCTCCAGCAGAGGCCCTTCTCCTCAGCGGGGCTGCAGCGGCAGCGGCGGCAGGCAGAAAGTGGGTCAGTGGGTCAGCCCAGGCTACAGGCTCGGGCGGGCTTCTCTCCGGGTGTAACCGGACCCCTGCTACTCCCATTCGGCAGCGGCAGCAACTCGGCACGTTCGGGCTGAGGTTTCCGGGTGTTGATAATGACATGCTGTAGTAAATCGCAGCAGCAGACGCGCACTTTTGCTGCACCGGAGCACATTCTTTGTGTCCCGGGACCTCAGTTGTGTCGGATCTCCTTGCACCTCTGCTCGCTTAAGAGGAAAAGGACTGAGAATTCGGTGTAGTGTGCGTATACTGAGCATTCCCAGAATTCCTCAGCGGTCCAAATAGTGCACTGTGGTTTGTGGTCATGTTTGCAGAGGTTGTCGTTGTGTTGCCCTCCCCAGCTAACATGAAGCCACTGGCATTTGTCTTGTTTGTTTCTGCTTCACTTCGGTTTTAGTCTGATGGAGGATTCATGGTCGGTTACTGATTTAATGTTTCCCTTGTCTGCTGATTTCTTGCAGAGAAGTCGTTCCTCCTGCACAGAAATGAAGTGAACGTTCATGAGGAGAGTGTGAGAAGGGATACTTAGCTAGTCCACGCCTTTATTCCCTTTTAACATTGTTGTTGCATGTTTTTTCTTCTCCTGCCGCAGTGATAACACGGGCATATTTCTGTGTCTGTCCCGCAAATGTGGCAAAACGGAAACAAACTAATGGACAGTGTTGAAACCGCTGCTTCAATTTAAACTATTTTCAGCGGTGATGCAGCCCTGCACTTGCTGCTGTGTCAGACGCCTCTGACTCACGTGAACCTCACACCTCACCTCATTCTGATGCAAGCAGAGGGCTCAGAGTCCGCTGGCCTGAATCTGAAAATGACGGCATGATAGCAGCTCCTCTGATGTGGAGATGTGTCGGCGACAGCACCACCTCAGCTTGAAGACAAATTGTGGCGCTACCCAGACCTGCCAATGCATTGCGAGATATTTTTGTGTGCTTGCGTGAATGTGTGTGAGAGATGTGTTGTCACAAACATGATAGTGAGTAGAATAGAATTCCTCATGAACACACTGGACCCGAGTTTCGCTCCCTCATCAGCGCTCATCACAGCAAATGTGTCAAGTCAGAGAAAAAACGCCAGTCAACAGGCTGAAACTCATTATAAATTGGTTGTAATGTGTCATTTCCTTATCACTTGACTCATCACACTATTTGTTTGTTTGTTTTTTTCAGGATAAACACCACGATGCTGCTCATGAAATCATTGAGACCATCCGGTCAGTGACCCGTCCTCATCCCGTCAATGATCGACATGTTTACGCTCATTTACACGTCAGCAGGAGAGTCGAAAATACACTGACAGGATCATGTATGTGTTCTAGGTGGGTTTGTGAGGAGATCCCGGACCTCAAACTGGCAATGGAGAACTACGTGCTTATTGACTATGACACCAAGAGGTGAGCCTGCCTGCCTGTTTGCATGGGCCCTAGAGTTAAAAAACACACAGACTGGAGTTGTGTTGTGCTTTTTATCATGCAAACAGCATGTAAATCGCTGAAGGAAACATCGCTCCAGGGGCAGGATGAGCTCAGTGATCACATTAAACACATGATGCATACAAGTAAATAATGTGCATGGTAGTAGTTGGTAAAACATAACTCGGTGTGAAGACTTTGATTTAATTGTATTAAACAATAACGAGGGTGACGATGTTGTCGCAGCTTCGAGAGTATGCAGAGGCTTTGTGACAAGTACAACCGGGCCATCGACAGTATTCATCAGCTGGTGAGTCCAACATAAATCAGATTCTTTGGGACACACACTCTCGTACCAACGGGCCTAACGGCGGTGGATCCTGCTTCCCCGTCATCCTCACAGTGGAAGGGGACCACTCAGCCCATGAAGCTGAACAAGCGGCCCTCCAACGGACTGCTGCGACACATCCTGCAGCAGGTCTACAACCACTCAGTGACTGACCCCGAGAAGCTCAACAACTACGAGCCCTTTTCCCCCGAAGTGTACGGAGAGACGTCATTCGACCTGGTGGCTCAGATCATCGACGAGATGGAGATGATGGAGGAGGACACCTTTGTCGACCTGGGCAGTGGTACGTCTTCTGGATGAGCAAAAGACAGGGTTTCAGTATTGTTATGGGGTCAAAACAATGCTTTTTTTTCTTTCAGGTGTGGGGCAAGTAGTACTGCAGGTTGCAGCAGCGACTAATTGTAAACACTACTATGGTGTGGAGAAGGCCGACATTCCAGCCACCTATGCAGAGGTAACAATTTCTCACCACATATGTCAGCCATTCTAGCCGCGGAGTCTAAATTATAAAGGAGCTCCACACCACCATATTTATAGCTATATCATTACAGGATGGTGTAATACCTGAGCAGCACTCAGACCAATATCCTCATCACAGTCTCCCTCTCACTGTCTTGCTTGTCTTTTTCCATTCTTGGGATGTAACATGAGATCATACCGTTGTGGGAAAGTCGCGACTTCTAAGCTAATTTCCTTTAGTGTTTCTGAGAGGTCTCTCTTTCTGCGATGTTCTCTCTTTCAGACAATGGATAAAGAGTTTAAGAAATGGATGAAGTGGTATGGGAAGAAACACGGGGAGTACACAGTAAGTGTTCCTCGGTGTTGTGTTTCTTCTTTCTCTGTGTAATTCTGCACATTTCCTAGAACGGGTGTCTCAAGTGGCTGGTGGGAGAGCTGTAATCAGTCAGACACACTCACACACACACACTCGCTCACCCAGAAGCAGGTGCACCGAAATGCCGACGTCTCACCCACTACAACACCGAGTTATTTTGGGCAGAGTGTCCATTCAGCACTCTGCGTGGACGTGTTGTGTTGCTCACTGGGATGTAATGTGTTACAGCTGGAGAGAGGTGACTTTCTGTCTGAGGAATGGAAGGACCGCATTGCCAACACAAGGTGGCGTATCAGAAACCCCCACAGGGAAAACCCAAAGGAAACCATCCAGCAGAATACAAACTGCTGGTGGATTTCTGTTAGTTAGAAATTCTAGTCTCTAAATCCGTCCTGAATAATGTAAGTTATGAATGGAACATTTGAAGCTACTCGCTCAGTGCCCAGAAATAGATCTGTCCACTGGAGGAACTTGTTCTCGTTTGTTTCCACTCTTGGTCTCTCCTCTGTGTCTAAATGATTTCCTCATGCAACCACCGCAAACCTAAGTTGCCCCATCTCTCTGTTTTGCAGTATTATTTTTGTGAATAACTTTGCCTTTGGTCCAGAGGTAGATCACCAGCTGAAGGAGCGCTTTGCCAACATGAAGGAAGGTTAGTAGACTTTGTCCCAGCAGCACATAAACCACCATTAGGTGGCAGCCAGCAGAAACTAGAATATTTCCCCAGAATTCCACAGCAAATCTCTTTCCCCAGGCCAGAATTTTACTCGCTAACATGATTTTCAGCCCATTTGCTTACTCAGTGTTTCTCACAGTTACTGTAGAAACATTATCGGATTTGGATTGTGTCGTAAGAATGAAAGCACGAGCTCAGTGCGCGTATGACCCGAGTTTCTCAACCGCCAGTTAGAATTCAGTGTTTGTGACAGAGTTGGACTTGTTGGCAGCCGCGAGCAGTTTGCGACTGGAGCCTCGCAGGGCTTCCAAGTTGGCGAGCGCCCAGCTAGCCACCGGCTAATTCTCAAGAGATTTAGGTTGCGCAAGGCTGCCTCAGTGCAGGCAGACAATAGAGTAAATTAAACTTAATTAGGAAGAAATTTCTAGAAAGTTCTAGATTGTCAATCTAGAATGTTGTGATTTCAGACATATAAAAGAAATGGAATTTCCTCTTTGATACAGTATATGTGCAACACTGTCAACTAATGAACGTACGACAACTATTGATTGACAAAAGTTCATCGTTCACTCAGACGTCACCAATTTTATTCCCACAAACATTTTCACGCTGATAAACACTATTGCCTGCTCAAACAACTGGCAACACACTTATTCACACTTATGCACACAAAGTGCCAACTGCGTTTTTCATGCTACGTATTGATTTGTGGGAGAAATCGTGAAAAAAAGTATGTGTCTGTGTGCCCGTGTGTTACCCTTTGAATGAAAACAGACCAAAGTGCTCTATCGGGCCTTGACCAAAACAAATTTATGACCCCGCGGGCCCTCAGTGGTTCCTGACTCTGCGTTGCAAGTCCAAACATGTCTGTATTGTGTTTGCGTGCAGGCAGCTGTAGTCAAATGTGTGTCAGCGATTGAAGCAAATCTCAACAGAAGCACATTGTCTCTCCCCTTTTCTTCCGTTGCAGGTGGGAAAATTGTGTCCTCGAAACCCTTTGCACCTTTAAACTTTAGAATAAACAGTCGAAACTTGAGCGGTAAGTGTGCCCCGGAAGAGCAGATTGTTGCCGCCGATGGTTATCGGAAATCTAACGCTGCCCCCGTCTGTCTCCGTCTGTCTGGCAGATATTGGCACAATAATGCGAGTGGTGGAGCTTTCTCCACTGAGGGGTTCTGTGTCCTGGACTGGGAAGCCAGTCTCCTACTACCTGCATACCATAGACCGCACCATAGTAAGTGTGTGTTTATTCAATAAGGGGGGATCCACAGGGGAGCCGACACCCAAACGCAACACGGCCACCCGATGTGTAAGGCGGTGTTCGCACTCACGGCACATTAGCGACAGTGACCTAAGCTAGTCCCCAGACGCCGCAGCCTAAACACACAGGTTGTTAGCCGGCAGTGTGAATCCCAGCGGGAATGCCGCCGTTATCCCTGGAAACCGTGGCGATGGTGAGAGGGTGTCGGGCTCCATCCCCCAGACGGACGCTAACCCAACCCCGTGGCGGCCCACTGCTCGGCAGCACTGCTCACTTAATTTTCAGAGAATGCGAAATTTTAAATCACCTCTCTCTCCCTGTTTTTCAGCTTGAAAACTATTTTGCTAGTCTCAAAAATCCTAAACTCAGGGTAAGTCTCGCCTCCCCCTCCCGCCCCCGGCGCGACCAGCACGGCCCACGTGACCTGCCGAGGCCGAACGTGTGTTGTGTGATTTCAGGAGGAACAAGAGGCAGCTAGGCGCCGTCAGCAGAAGGATACTAAGGACAGTAAAAGCAATAGCACCACCCCCACAAAAACTAAAGAACAAAACAAGGCAGGACACGTAAGGATTTACCCATCTTTGTGTGTGACGCAATTCCTACCATCAGCCTATGAGGTGGTCATCCTGAATTAACTACAATCATTTTACCTTTTGCCTGTTTTGGGACAGGCTCGTATTAAGCGCTCGCTCGTGTGTGTGTGTGTGCGTGCCCGTAGGATTCTGGCGGCGAAGAGGAGCGGCCCAGCTTGCTGTCTGTGGTGAAGCCCTCGGCCAAACCTCGGCGAGCTCGCCTCCTGGCCAAAGGGCGCAAGCTGAACAACAAGAAGCGCGGCCGCCCCAAGAAAAACGCGGTGGCCTCGGTGGACAAGAAGAGCAAGAAAAATCAGAGCGCCCTGGACCTGCTGCACGCCAAGACCCTCTCCGCGGCGCCCTCTCAGGGTCAGAGCAATTATTGTGAACAGGAGCACGTACTGTGCCGTTTGTGCCGCGTCCGTATTGGAAATTTTAGCGACTGTGCTGCGTGTTTGTGTCCCACCAACAGATCCATACCGGTCACCTCAGAGTTCCTTCTACCAGCTACCTCCCAAGGCCCAGCACTATCCCTCCAGTCAGCTGCTGCTGGGCCCAACTCCTCCAGCTCTGCAGCAGTTTCTGGGTGAGTTGGGGCCCCTTGTGTCCGACAGCGGTGTTGTAAATTACTGTGAATTGCTAGTAATTGTAGTAATTGTGCGCCAAATTTTTTTCCACTGGTCGATTTGAACTCAAGTTACACCAATGCTCCCCCGTGTTTTTGTTTGTTTTGCCCAGAAATCAAAGAGTTGTTTAAGATAAGATAAGCATAAGGGTGCATTTTGGGCTCCATTTTTCCCATTTGGGCCGATTAGATAACACAGTTGGATGAGCGATGTTTTTCTGTGCTTTGTACCTGCTCGCAGATAACATCAAGGTTCAGTACCTCCAGTTCATGGCCTACATGAGGACACCTCAGTACCGCTCCAACGTGCAGCAGCTTCTAGAGCAGGAGGAGGTAACACACACCACCTCTTTGATTTTACACGCTTTACAACCCTCATATTTCTCATATTTCTAATGGCCGGGACGCCACTAGTAAGAATTCTGCTTTCTAAAAAAAGGACGCCCTCCAATGTCAGTGGTGAAGATCCATTTAAAAGATCTGAGGCGGAAATTTGAGGAGCAGCTGCCGTGTCGTTACAAAAATACTCTCTCTCTCTCTCACTCTCTGCACAGTTCCGGATGTTCCACGCTGTCGTTGAGTTTTCTGGCACTGTCGCTCTCACTGTGTGTTAATCTAAGTTCATTTCATCCCCTTAGCAAAAGCACAGGCAGCTGTCAGGGCAGGCGGAGCAGCTCCACTCAGTGTGTCAGACCCATAGAGAGAAAATCAAAGGCCTCTTCCAAGCCAAGCTGGACGAGGTAAGAGCCTCTTCTCTGTCCGTCTTCATTATCTGTAAGTGGAAGCAAACCGCATCATCCACATCCCATCAGGGCGTCACGTAGACAGGCGGTAATGTTTCCTCTTTGTCGAGTGCGTACGTGCCGCCGTTGTGACTCTCGTGCGTTTCTGTGTGCGTCCGTCCTCAGCTGGGCGTGAAGGCGCTGACCGTGGAGGATCTGCTGCAGGCCCAGAAGGAGATCTCGGCCCACAACCGTCAGCTGAAGGAGCAAACCAAGCAGCTGGAGAGAGAGATGGCTCTGCTCAGAGACCACAGTCTGCTGCTGGTGAGACCCAGACTTTTTTTTTTTAACGTTGAGACCTTTTCGCTTGCAAAAAATTACCGCAACTGAGCTCCCATCACTTCCCATGACTGAGGGATGCACGTGTGTGTGTGTGTGTGTGTGTGTGCGCTGTATTTGTCTTGCAGCTGAAGTCTCGATGTGAGGAGCTGAAGCTGGACTGGGGCTCTCTTTGCCTGGACAGCTTGTTAAAGGAGAAGCAGGCGCTGCGTCGACAGATCTCGGAGAAACAGAGACACTGTTTGGAGCTGCAGGTGCTTAGCCAGCTAAATAATTAGTATTTGATTTTGCTTTTTTTCCCCCCATCTCACACACCTCTATCTCACCCTCTTTTTTAAAATGAGACTATTTTCACTCCCATCGTAAAATGATACTGTGTGCTGCCATGCGATTCCCTGTCTCCTGCTCAATGGCTCCCCCTGCTGTACGTTTTCAGATCAGCATCGTGGAGCTGGAGAAGAGCCAGAGGCAGCAGGAGCTGCTGCAGCTCAAATCCTACAGCCCGTCTGACGGCTCCCCCTACAGGAAAGGCCTGGACCCGCGCCCCTCCCTCGACATGGACTCCAAACACGGCCTCTCGTCGGCCCCGGTCCTCAACGGCATCAGCCCGGAGATGTCCATGAACGGCACCGGTTCGCCCTGCTTCGACAGGGCCAACGGCAAGGGGGAAATGCTCTCCCGCTACCTGCCCATCTCCCCGGATCACGAGGCGGCGCCCGCCGCCAACGACGCGCGGCAGAGGCAGCTGGGCGTCTCCCACGCCCTGCCCGACTACACCCGCTTCTCGCCCGCCAAGATAGCCCTGAGGAGGCACCTCAACCAGGACCCCACGGCCTCCGCCCACATGAGAGGGTCCAGCTTGGCCGCCCACAGGTTTGGACCAGAGCCGCTCCAGCCTGGATTACGAACAAAAAGTTGTAGCGCTTCTCTGCTGACCGACCACATTTCTCTGTTTCAGGGGTGAGCTGGGCGGCGTCACCCCTCCGTTCGGAGCCAAACAGAACTGTTCCTCCCCCAGCGCGTCTGACCCCCTCAGCACGGCGCCGAAGAGCTCTGAGAGGGTGAGTACGCTTCCTTATTTGTCGGTGCACATGCGGGCCAACTGTGTGAGGTCTGATGCTGCCCACCTGTGTTAACACACTCTCACTTCCGCGCCTCCCCCCTCCCCTGTTTCTCTTCCCTCTCCTCCCTTCTCTGACCCTTTCCTCCTCATCCTCCTCCTCTCTCTCTCCGCTGTAGAGTGGAAAGGAGAAGAGTCCGTCTGTTCCCGGTGACAACAGCATCACCAGCCTTCCCATCAGTATCCCCCTCAGCACCGTTCACCCCAGTAAATTGCCAGTCAGCATCCCACTGGCCAGCGTGGTGCTGCCCAGCCGTGCAGAGAGACTGGTGAGTTTTTCCCTCAGCGATACAGGACGATGTTGTCTTGTTTTGCACATACAGTAGCACTTTGACATACAAGAAACACAATTTTGGAGTTCTTTCAGAGCTGAGCCGTCTCTGGGTCCACGTTTTAGTTTGGTATACGAGTGCAAGTCCAAGTTAGTAGTGGTGCTTGGGGACACCAGCGCTAGTTGGCGCTAGCACAGGCACACGCACCATCCATGATGATTCGCATTATCTATGACCATTGAACCACAAGAAACTGGAAATTCACAATTAGAGGATTCACTCAAGGCTTGTCATGGGTGGTTTGAGAACTTAAAGATGAGAACCAACATCCACTCGGTGGTGAGGCATGGAGAAGCGTCTCGTTTGGACGTTTAGGCAGCGGAGAGATACGTTGGGAGGAAGGATATGTTCACAACAAGTGTTTAACTGGGACCAAACTACATTATTCTGGAACGGATTAAAATTATTCTAGTTGTTTCAAATGAAAAAAATGATTTTTAGATACAAACACAGTGACTTATGAGCTCGGAGAGAATTAAACTTGTGCCTCAAGGTACTACTGCAGTATGACATTTAGACGTAAGGATGTTGTAGGTGTTCTGGTGTCCTGAAATCAGAACGTAACAAACTGTTTCTGTGTCCACATTTTTCAGAGAAGTACTCCAAGTCCTGTATCTCAGACAGGCCAAACCAACGGTAAGATGACAAAGAAATCACCACAAACATTAGTTTAGCTCCACACTCAGAAGATCTTTGAACACATGCACATGCCAAGTGCATCTCTCCCCTGACTGGCTCGCTCTTCTCCCCCCTTCAGGTTATTCCTCAGGCTCGGGGCTGATGAACGGAGGGTCTCACCCTGAGGACCACGACTGCAGTTCTTCATCACCACACCCTCACAGCACTACACCTCTGACGGGACCAATGAGCCGCGGAGTTCCCACCCAGAGCCCCACACTCAACACCGGAGGGGTCCTCCAGTACGCCGACGGACCCCCCAGGATCATTCCAGAGGATGGACAGGATCGCCAGGGGGGTGAGTCGCTCACAGAAACACTCCCCCGCACAGAATCGCCAAAGGGGAATCTCGTCTTCATCCTCCTCCTCCTCCTCCTCCTCAACAGGCGGTGGAGGCAGCTCAATAGGAGCGTCACGCCTCCACCATCACGGGGGCAACTCCATCAAGCAGGGATACCACAGTAACCATGGAAACCACCACCACCAGTCCCCGGGCATGCAGCACACCCACACGCCCACACACACGTCCATGTCGCACTCCTCCCACGGCTCCCAGGAGGGACGCAAGCGGGGACGCAGGAAGCGCAGCTCCACGGGCGCCGTCCCAGCCGGAGGATCCCCGAAGAGGAGGTCCTTCCCCGGGCTGGGCTCCAACAGCCACTCCTCGGGCTCTCCGCTCAACATCAACTCCATGGTGAGCGGGGTTAGGGTTAGGGTTGGGGTTACTTTGCCGATCAATCTCCTCATCATGTCCTCATCCTCGATGTCCTCGGCCTTCTGACAGGTGAACAACATCAACCAGCCGTTGGAGATCTCGGCCATCTCCTCCCCGGAGCAGTCCAGCCGCAGCCCCGGCGGTCCCGATCTGGACCAGCCCCCCGTCCTGAAAAGAGAGCGCCCCCTGGAGATGAACGGCACCGGGCATTACTCCTCGGCACCCAGCTCGGACGACGAGGACTCAGGATACCCCGCCGACAACCCCAGCTCCAGGTAACGTCAGGAGAGGATGAATCTCTGGGTTTCGTGATGTTGTTTGCTAATCTTGATCTTGTTTGTCTGGGGTGTTTTTCCACCATAGAATCGAGAGAAAAATCGCCACTATATCCCTGGAGAGCAGAGACGGACCTGGTAGAATAGGGGACAGTGAAAGAAGTAAGAATCGCAAACGAAAGTCTGCCTTCCTCCAGCAGGGGGCGGCACTCTGTCCTCCTGTGTCCTGATCAGCGCTCCCTCTCTCTTCTCTCCCCTCAGGTAGGAAGTCCATCAGCGGTAACTGTGCAGGTAGCGAGGCCTCCTCCTGCTCCTCTTCCTCCTCCTCCTCCTCCTTATCATCTACCAGCAAATGGAAAGCCACCTTCTCCCCCATATCGGACCCCAAGCCCCCCAGCTCGGACTTGAAACAGGGAGGCTCTCCCTTCGGCATGGCCGGGGCGGGCCGGGGCGCCGACTCCGACTCGGACCACAAACAGCAACATCAGCAGGCTCGGAAAGGAGGCGACGGGGAGACGCCCGGCTATGCCGCGCCCAACCCCTTCCTCAGCCAGGACGTGGGCGCCCGCGGCGGGGGCGG
>OMPJ01022283.1:6815-44219 GCA_900312935.1 Carapus acus
CGTGCTGTGCGCTGGACTTACGAGGTACTGCTGGTCTGGGTCTTCAGAGTGCAGCAGATGGATGAATCGGCCCACTAGGCTCTGCTCTTCGGCAAAGTCCTCGGGGTCCGGGTCTTCTGCCGGCTGGTCTGGCTGGTCCTGGATCAGCGTGGACACCAGGTTCAGGATGGCATCCACCTGAGGAGAGAAGCAGAGGTGGTGGTGAGCACGACTCGGCAGCTGCTGGTCTTACTGGGAGGGCAGTTTGAGGAGTAGGAGGGATCAGCAGGGGGTCCCCACCTGCTCCTGAGCCACAATGGTGGTGTTGTAGTCCAGTGTGTTGCTGAGCACGTAGCAGCTCATGCTTTTGCGCGACTCGTAGTCAAAGTACTCGAAGAGAGGAGGGAAATGCTTCAGCTGCAGCACGGTCAGGATGTTGTTGTAGGTGTCCACAGGGATCTTCAGCAGTCTGGTGAGCTCCTTCGATACGGCACTGCTGGTGGCTATGCTGCGGGGAAGACAAAGAAAAAAGAAGATTTGGAAAAAAAAGGCCATTTGGGTGTTAACCCCTGACTCAGAGCTTCCAGGCAACACAACCAAACTACACAACCAGACTCACTGTTCCAAGTTGAGCTTGTTGAATATCTCCACGGTGCTCTCCAGGACCTTGTCGACGTAGTCCACGCGGTCGGGGTAGCACTTCATGGCCAGATTGATGAGGGAGACCTGGAGGGACACCACGTCTTCTGACGGCATGTCCTGACGAGACTGGAGGGGGAGGAACGAGGTGAGCGAGCACGTTAGCATCCCAAACCGAAACAGAGAGCTGAGGGGCTCTGACCGAGAACACACACCTGAATAACTGTGGCAACTTGTTGAGAAAAGATGTCAAAGAGTTTGATTTCAGCTGGAATGCCGGGGCCGTCCTCTCGATGGGCAAACAGGGCGAGTCTGCGAGGCCACAACAACAGAACAGATTGTAAGCTGCAGGGGAGATTCTTGCCGCTCTACAGCCGTTAGCTGCATCTGACCAGCATCTGACATATCTCAACAATGCTAATTATTCATGTGCAAGATGAATTTTAGACGCAAATGTCAAGAAAACAGTCAAAGTCTCTCCAACACTGTACTCTCCCTCTGACGGTAGCTTGTTTACACGACACTGTCTGTCAAGATAGCTGAGAAATGTTCCTCCACATGGATGCAGAATTCCAAGAACGGTGAGGAACACACAACAACAATGCCACATGATGCCCACAGACTGCTGGATATTTGAGGAAACCCCGACTACAGCAACCACGTAACCTGAACACGAGGCTGCTGTAGTCATGGCGGCCCTGATCCCCACCTGTCAATGAGGGCGATGATTATGTTCTTGACGTTGACATGCTGGTGGAGCTCGGCACACGAGCGCAGGAACGGGTTCAGGGTCTGGAGGTGGAACTCATCCGGGAAGACCTTGGAGGGCAGAGGGGTGTGCGTGAGGCCGCGCCGCTTCTCATGACAATGCGGTGAAGAGTGATGAAGGCTTGGCTCGGCTGACTTACCTGGATGATGCACTCCATTAAATACTCCTGAGCCAGAGAGTCTCTGCAGTTGACAACCTGCTCCAGCACTCCGGATAGAACAATCTTGGGGAAAAAAAAACAAAAACAGACGTTACAAAACAAGCTAACAAGGCCATCTCTGCTGCTCTCTCAATCATTAGAATCCTCCGTTGTTGGCCTGTAGTTCCACCTAGTGGCTAAATGACTTTCTGCAGCGTCAGGCAAACAGCAATATGGCAGCTCTCACCTGTTTGTACTTCTCCACGTTGACCCCCTCCAGCTGGCTGAGGCGAACCAGGTTGGTGCCCACCAGGATCCTCAGCTCCTGCCGCTCCTTCTCCCTCTTCTCGCGGTCTCTGCTGTGGCCCTGGTGCTGCATTCGCACCCACAGTTTGTTCATCTCGGCAAAGTTCAACAGGACAAAGTCGATGGAGTCGTTGATGTCGCCCGTCATCTCCTCTGTGCCTCTGGGGATGAAGAGACACAGTGATTTGAATTGGTGAGATCCTCTGAGACAGGAGGACACAGACTACATCAAATTATACAGATTGCGGGCCACATAGCCTGATTTTGGTAGCAATAGCATGTTTGTTGTAAACACTGCGGGCCTTCTTACTCCGGCTGCTCGCCATCGTCTGGCAGGATGTTACGTGTGCACTGGAGCAGATAGTTCCTCAGGAACAGGCCTCTGAGGGGGTGCTGGACGCCCCGGCACATCTCCACCAGGTCCTTCAGAATGTCCTTGCGAGACTGAGGGAAGGAACGGACGTAGACCACGCCCACCGTGATGAGCAGGTATCTGGAGAAAGAGAAGGAAGCCTTTAACGCCTGCCAGAGCTTTGAGCTCCAAAACCGCAAATCTCCTCCACGCCGCAGCATGTTTGCAAAGTTAACGTGCGCGGATCAGATTGTTGCAAAGACTCTCACAGTCGTGGGATGATGTTTCCAGCGTACTGGACCAGCTCGTACAGGTCGGCCACCTTACGTCCTTTGGCAAACTCGTCGGTCAGGTAGACCTCCAGGTAGTGCAGCTCGTCTGAGATGGCCATGTCTGCATGGAGAGTTAGGGGGCCACAACAAGGGAGCGCAAACACAGATCACGTACACACACTCACGCACGATATAGCGAATGCTCACAGCTGCATGTTGACACGCTTAACAATAATTCCCAGCGAGGTGCAGCAACTCAATGCTAAGCTAACTTGACTCCTCACTACTTATTATATTTTACCTGATCTGTGCGCCTACAATGCGACAACAGGAAAGTCTCACAAACTTGAATCACACAGACACGTGTGGGCTGCTGAGGATACAGAGCTCGTAGTAGCTCTTTGGAGACAGCATGGAGGTCCTCAGCTCGCCGAGCATGTTGGAGGCATGTTTCAGAGCATCCATCAACTTGTTCTTGTCCTACAGCAGAAAACAATGAGGGGAAAGCAGTAACCTATGAAAATTACAATTACATGAAGGGGAATCAGACAGAAATTGGGGATATATTTTCTTACTACAACTACAATTTGTCAAGGTGACATTTTTTTAACTGGGTTATTATTGAACGATAGACGCTTCCTTTTCACAGTGATAAAGCATTTTGGCTGTGTGGTTTGAGACAGAGGCCTCAAGTCGCCAGCCAACTGTTTTTTTTTTCACTCGAGTCAGCAGAGTTGTGTTTCATGTACGTCTCAGTTCCATGTCACCCGAGCCAACATGGCTGTTTTCCAGTGGTGCTGAGTGAAATAATTGCATCATGTTATCATACCAGGCATCTCTTCATCTGAAAGGACTGAACCTTCACAGCCTGCACAGCTTCATCCAGAAGCTTCTCCTGCTCGTCCTGGGGGGACTGCTGCGTGGTCGGCTGGGATAAAAAGCAAAGTGTTCAGACTATACAGCCTCACTGTAACATATCTATAGTAGAAAGCAAAGTTTTATATTACAGCACAGATCACAGCCGCTCTATCTTTCACAACAGCATAAGACGGGATTGATCTTACAACAAGGCCAACAAATGATTTCTCAAGTCACGGCTTCCGAGAGTTGGATGATATTAGATGATATTTCACCACTTCTTTTGAGAGCATTCTCTGCAGAAACCTGGGATGTTTTCCACATTGCTCACGGAGAGGGGGCATTTTAATTGCCACATTACTCAAGAAATGAAGGATTAGGTTGTGCCCACAGAAAACATGTGTTATTATTAAATCAAACTAACGCAGGAATCCCAACAGAGGCTTTAACATGTATATTGGTATGTGTTTCTTTGTGGATGTGTAAATTGATGCAGGCACATGCTTGTGTTATATAGTGTCTAGATCTCAATGTCTCAACGGCGTGTGTGTCTGTGCACTCATCAGTACATGTGAGCGTGCGTGTGTGTGTCTGTGTGTGTGTGCGCGTCGCGGTGAGATAAAGCTTTCTTACTCTGGCCTGCTCGGTCCACTTTGTCCGGACCGTGCCAGAACTATGTGGGAATTTCGGGCAAAGACAAACGTCGAACAAGCTAATACCGGCTAATATTGCAATTTCTGCCAAAAACAAACGGGCGGAAGAGCTAACACCGGCTAACGCAGGTAAATATAAGGAAGAAACGGACTGACCGGCTCGTTCGACTGCGTGCACAAGGAACAGAAGAGCCGCAACGTACCCGAGCGACGTCGAACAAATTCAATGAATGAAATAGACGTTACAGAAATAATGCGCATTTGTTAGCACTCAGCTGTTTAGGCGGCTAGCCAGTTAGCCTAGCCGCACCGCTGCTTGACGTTTCCTGAGAAGCGGTAACGTTAGGCCACGGCGGCACTCCTGACAACATTTAACTCTGATTTTGGCTTCCAGCCGCAGCTAAACGCGCCCGATCAGTTGTTTGGACGTATCGGGGCCTATCTACAGAGAGACTCGACAAGAAAAAAGCAGGTTCAGCGTGTGAAATAGCAGATAAAAACAGCTCACCATGATCTCTGGATGTGTGTCAGTAGGAGAGGCTGACCTGTCATGTGACCCGCTGCGATGACATGTTCAAGGACCACGCTGAGCGTCGGACAAATTAAAGTCCCGTGCTGTGCCTCCCATCACATGTGCTTTCGATACTCGCTTACCCTCAATAAACATTTCTGATGTTTTACTTGTGCGGTTGCGATTTCAGTCCTGGCTTGTTATTTTTTCCTCACGCTCAAGCACGGAGTCCGTCATTCCCCAGGGCAACGATTATTTGTAAACGACTCATGCAGTCACCTCATGCCATGTTTGAAAACATGTCAGACCCTTGGACAAGTATTTGGGACAATTTGTTGATTCTTGGGGGACTGCTTCTCAACAGCAGTAACACGTTTTTAGCCTAGAATTTGAATCTTGAATCAAGTCTTGAAAAATAGCTATAATACTGAAGTTTAATTAGTGTCTAGTTTTATTTACTATTACCTGCATGGCAGAGGATGTTAATAGCTATAATACTGTATATCCTTTCACACTCCATATTATGGAGTTTCAAATCCTCATTTTATGAAGAATGAAAGGATCGAACAATTGGCACCCTTTCACTGCTTCTCGTCTAGAACAGCTTTAATGTGAGGTCACCCTAATGGTCTCTTTGTTCAGTGCACCAAGTAACTTGTCTTTACTTCCAAATGTGGTCTTGTGTTGCATATTTCTACCCTAATTTCTCTCATACTTGACTGAGGATGCAAATATTTACAATGCAAACCGCCTGCATTAAATTATGAGGTATTTACCCAAAGGGCACAATGTGTCAGCCCTTTCCAGTCACATGCAGTGAAGACAGAAAAAGCTTTGTTTGTCAGCTCAACGTCTGCAGCTCACCTACACACAATATAGCCGATAAAAACAGTCTTGTGCATTGGAATTCCATTTTGTTAGATCATCCGCTGGCCAGAGCGCACACGTGAATCCTTTGCAACTCTACAAGCTGCCTTTGACGGACAGCATACAAGAACACGTGGACATTTTCGAGCATTTTATTTAAAAAGTGTGTGGTGAATGTCATGTCACTACTTTGTGGTTTCTCAAATCTCCTTAAAACAGGAAACACATTAGAAGTGACTATGGAAACAATCTGTGTTGCAGCTATGCAGCCATTCCTTAGGAAAGACTTTGTTGAAAATATTAAATTAATAAAATTCTAAGTAACTTTTTATGCTGT
The DNA here is from genome assembly GCA_900312935.1 of Carapus acus. NCBI lineage: Eukaryota > Metazoa > Chordata > Actinopteri > Ophidiiformes > Carapidae > Carapus > Carapus acus. The sequence goes on from OMPJ01022283.1 coordinate 12,498, forward strand.
GCTGACACTTCTTAAAACGAAAATAACAAATGTTAGCTTAAGCGTTAAAAAAAAAGGATTATATTCCACAATGAGTACTTTCAACAGTGTGAGCACTTCAGTTTGAGCACAACGCCATCGGCATTCAGATAAGAACAGAGGAGCGAGTATGAATGAGGCCTTTAAATGGGGTCTGCAGCCGCCATTCAGCTGAAGAACCTCTACCATCATTCAGGCATGCTGTTGAAATGCATTCCATGCTCATGTCATCATAATGACGTTTTCTACAATGCTGGAGCGTTTCTTCAAAAATACTTCGTTCATTCTGCGACATTTGTTGATTTCATGGCGTTTTCAAGTATTTTCCTCTTCCACTCTTCATAGTCCTGTGCTGCTGGCTGCCGCTCCTCATCCTCCCTCTTAAGCTTTGGAGATGAAGGTGAATTGCCTGAATAAAGATGCAGAGTTGTTAGTTTGATGAGGTTCTCCTGTCAAAATGATTGTGCATTTGAAAATATTTCAGCCCAGGATGGGTATGCAGCACAAATTCAAATGATGCAAGACTGGTCTTGTTTTGGAATTTGACATAAAAAGCCGATTGGGAAAGGCTGATAGGTTGACTCACCTTTCTCATCTGGAACATCTTCTTGAGTTTTATTTCTTTTTTGACTGGGTTTGCATGCTCCCTTTGATGGAGCAGCAGCTTCTAGGAGAACGAACACAAAAAAAAAAAAAAAAAATTACAATTTTCAAAGAATGGCCTGAGACTTGTCAACATTCTAGAACACTGCTGCAATGTTAGTATTGCCGGGGGGAAATTCTCTTCATACACACATTTCTCTCTAGTCCTGATCCAATTGGAGTACATCCAAGTGGACTGGGGTGAACTACTATTCCACACACTCTCCCAGATTCTAACTTACTGCAGAGGTTCTGGCCCAAGCTGTTGAGCTGCACAACCAGACGGTCGAAAACAGTCTTCTTCACCCCAGAGGAGGACGCCAGTTTCTTGTCAACTTTCATCTTCAGGCATCTGACCACAAATGATACAGAGCGACACATACAGTGAGAGCTGGATAAGCTTAAGACAAGAGAGCATAATAATTCACCAACCAAAGGGTGGCCCCACTGGGCCTTGGCTAAATTTGGAAATACTGTTTGTTGTGTGATGCTCTATTTCACATCATCTGTGGCTCTGAGAAATCAATCAAATAACTGTGACACAGAGCGGGTGAATGGGACTCTGACCTGCAGGCCGAGTAGAGAGCCGCAGATGTGAACAGAGCTTTGGACAAATCTAGATCATTCTGCTGGGCAGCAGGGAGATTCTGCCTATACCTGCAGAGTACAAGACAGAACACAAGCTGAAAATAAGCTTCACAGTCTTGTTTGGAGCAGCCACAGGCTTAAATCAACAAAGTAAAAATTAAGAATACTAAGTGGCCGATATGACGATTATGAAACATGAATTATGAGTGGTAGCATTCATATTGACTGGCAGGCTGTGATTCTCACCTCTCCAGAATCTGAGCGGCCAGTTTGGTGGCGTCCATGCAGCCGTACTGCACGGCCATCTCCCTCAGGCCCACGCTGGACTCCAGGCCAAGAAGACACTCCATGGCCTTCTGGCTACTCTGGTACTGCTTCTTTGTGAGCCCAGACAGTCTGATGACGTTTTCCTGCAGCCATCCAGGACAACACAATGAAATAACATGGATATATGCCATAAAAACTGTTAAACTAGACATTATGTTATCATGCTGAGGAGGACACTGTACTTTATCCAATGAGTGCCTCATGGACGTGGCTGCCAGCTCAAGGCAGATCACCGTCTTGCTTGTTGATGTGATGTTGTTTAAGGTGGAACATTTCACCTCAGACAATCGCAGATATTCCTCAGCCTGACTGTGGAGGGATGAGAATGACATGATCATGATCCATTCCTGCGTTTGTGCAATATTCAATAAATATTCAATATTCAATATTCAATAAATAATGTTTCTAAAGTAAAGATGAAGTCCTTTGTCTGTTATTCAAGAGGCTGTTAGAGTGCTTATTCAACGTCTGTTCACTTCACCACTGCAATGAGGAATTGGAAACATAACAAAAGCATTGAGTCGGTACATTAGTGCGGCCGTTGGATAAATCTTGAAATCCTCACCTTCGTGCGACATTCATCTTATTTTATTTCAGTCCTATGCGTGAGTTTTATGACTTTGATTTACACTTTATTGAGGCCGAAATGTGAAAAGATTCGTTATCGCTCTACAGCAGTTTTCCCGCGGTCGTTACCGTAACGTCCCTAATAATGGCGCAGCGCCGAGTTAGCCGCGCTAAGTTTGACTGTGCGCTGTGCCTCACAACGAGCAAACATTGGAAACAACGGGATATTTCCAGTAACGATTACCGGGAATGAAAATGTGATTCATTTGTCACTTTGATGTGATTTGCGTGCGTTTTCCCTGACGTTGCTGCCGTGTGGCGCTACGAAGAGGCGGTTTAAGTCCCCGCGTGTTACCGGGCAATGTTCCGTCCGAAATACTCACCGGGTGATTCTGGCTGAAGTTATTCCCATCTTCGACGCGAATGTCGTTACCATTTCGCCCTCCATTCTGGTTTAAAGAAGAAATGTGCTCTGTTGGTCAAGGCTGAGGAGGAAGAGAGCGCCTGAATCAGAGGAGGCACGCTTGATGGGGTAGTTTTAGCCCTCAGTTTTGCCTGTCAGGTTGTGATAGCCCATCAGTCCTCACTGCGGGCGAAGCACGCACGTTACCAAATATGCTCCACTTAAATCACACATCAGACGTGGAAAATGTGTGGATTGATATAATATTTCCCGGCATGGCATGGAAAAACAGAAATCGTTGCGCATTAAGAGATGTTGCTCCGGGCACGGCCAAAGTGGGTCAATCTTCGATGCTCCTGAGGCGTTCAGTTGCCGTGGGAACTTAGAAAAGTTTCCACACTATTTATTTGCAGGCTTCTTGTTTTCTTTGTGCTCTTTGAGGGGTCAGAGGCATTAGAAATGGCACAGTTCCACACTGGAACCCCCTGCAAATGTGTTCAGATTAACTGCTGATTTCTATCTTTGTACTCGGTTGGCATGACAACGTGATGATCTATTACCAGTCATCCAAGAACAACACTTACTCAAAAACAACACTGGGCCCTCACTCTGATGCTTTTGGCAGACTAACTTGGGCTGCTGTCACTGGGGCTGCGAGGTTAGCCATCAACATATGATGCCACTCTTGGCAGGGTTATTTTCATCTGCAGTTTGTTGCACTTGCACAGCTTTGCAACTACACATTTATGAGGATAACCGACATTGTAACCCAGGAAATCTTTATTGCATTATAGGCTACAGGATTCCAACATTTAATAAATTCAGTCTGAGTAATAAAGTGGTCGGTAACATCGCCTTCACCTCACAGGAAAACACAGCGGCACCAAAAATATCGTGGTCCCTCCCATTGAGGACATTAACGCATTCATAAAGTCCACTTGGTTGAAATAAGACAAGTAAAATTTTAAGTCTCTGCATTTAAAACCTAAGTCGGTGCTTTCATTCTGAGGGCGTTCATTAGACAGGCCTTTGCATTTTTGACCGCACATTCTCCACGTCTCCCTCGACCTGTGACCTCAGATGGCAACAATGTCTCAGTCAGGACGTGGGGATTCTCTGGCTCATGAGCACATGACAGGGTGTGTGAATCAGTGACCTGTTCCCATCCAGCTCCAACTGTTTCTTTTGCAGTGTGTCACACACTGAGCCAAATACATCCGGGTCAAAGTTTCTCTCCACCCTCTTTGGTCCATTCCACAGTTTGTTTTTGATAGGTCCACTTGCACAGGGTTTCGTCTAAGATCTACAGGATGAGCTGCTGGCCCAAGATCTTTCTGTTGATCTCAGCCAAGGCCACGGAAAACACAAAGGCCTTCTCATCAGAGAGACTTGCATAGATGTCCACCTCCTTCTCTTGTTTCTCTGTAAAAGTATTTAATTGAGGCGTTAATCACAGCAAGTATACACTCAGAGTGATGAAAATAATCAGATTTTTCTAAAACCAGTAAGTGCTAGACTTTTTCTACGGTGGTTCATTTCAAGTCATGTTTCTGCTTTGCTGCTCTGGGACCCTTTAGGATCCATGGTTAAGCACTGAACCCTCTTAAAAAGTTACTAGTGTGTTCACCTATGACCTTTGACCCAGAAACCCTGGTCTGCATCATTATACAATAACACAGCTCTATTCAACATCCAGCACCTCCAGCCAGCCTCTATTGTTGGTGGCTTATTTTGTAGCAGGCGCAGCTGCAGAGGGAACCACTGTTAGGTCCCATCAATCCCCTCTGAAAACTACTAATCAGTGGAAAAGCAACAAACATCTACGCTATGATTTTCTTTTCTGACAGCTTGTAAGCAAACATCATAGCCACCTTTCTCCTCCTCCTGCTTCTTCAGCCCCACGGTCTTTGGCCGACCCCGGCCCCGGCGTATGGGGTCCGACTGGCTGTTGGTGCGAGATCGTCTCCTGTTCTCCATGTCGTTGGACAGAGGGGAGTCCATCCTGTCCCTGCGAATACGCTCCGTCCGCCTCCGCTTTGAGTCAAACTTGTCTGTTACAGAGACGACAGACGAACACAAAATGTAGGCCAAATCTGCATTTTAGGGGACTTGTGGAACCAATTTTACCCAGTTGCTTCTGCTGGAGAGTCAATGACTGAATAAAGTGACTGAGTTTGTGAACTTGCCTGCGATGGTGGGAGACGTCCTCTCGTTCAGCTTGGCGTTGAGAAGTTTTCGACTTATAAACACGTAACCGCACGGGCAGGACTTACAGGCCACTGGGATCTGCAGAGAGACGGAGAGCAGGGTCTCACGGATTCCATCAAAAAATAAGTGTGTATGAGTGTGTGTGTTCGTAGGAATGTTACATTGCCTCCTTACTGTGCTCTATTCTCATCACAGCACTGACTAGGCTCAAGGCTAAGACCCAGTTTCAAATTGGTAAGACTCACATTTCAATTAATCTATCCATCAGTTCACACTGCTGTGTCGTCATATCACAGAAAGAGGAAGTTTAAACTTTTTCATGCCCTCATTTGTTATCTGATGTTTCCCCGGAGCTTTGGGAGCCCTTTGGCATTGGAGTCGAACCTTCTCCTACATCCTGTTATTGTTTAATAGCTGGCAAAAACATTTTCTGCTCTTTATCGCCACCTACTGGGCGAGGGTCCAGAATCACATTTAACCGGAAAATCCTTCATATCGTTTTGAATTTTAAGCCATTTCGTGCAGCAGAATATGGTGGATAAAGATCGCGGTGAGGGAGTCTGTGTGACGCTGGCAGGACCACTGGGAGAGACACAAACACGGCCAGGACCTGATATTTAGGGTGAAATGTGGAGAATAATGAGCATAATAAGGCGGACGGGAGGCGGGCCAGGCTCATCGTGCCTACGTGTGTTTCTCTGCAGCACACAGCCGACATTTAACTGCAAATAAGACATTTAAACTCCAAATCTATCTGAAAAACACAAAAAATCACACAACGACCCAGTCAAACCGCCCGAACATCGCCACATAATACGACAACCAAATCAATATCACCGCAGCTCAGGGTAGAAATTGAGACTGTTTTAGACTACAAGGTCATGTTGTTTTAATTTGACGAGGAAAATATCTTCTCTGCCAGCATTCCGAGAAATTACTGCCGAACTAGAGCGCAAGCAAGAGCTCAAGGGACATTATTTTAGACATATCATTCATATTATTATCAAGAAATATTTCGATTTGTTACGTATTGTACCCTCGAATCCTAATTGTTGCAACACAATTAGTTTATTATACCACATTTTTTTTAACACGGATGCAATGTCTTGGAAATTAGCTTAAATTTGGACGCAAATCTAAAGAGTTATATGTGAAATAACGATAATCAATGAATCTGTGTTTGAATTATCGGCGAGTGGAGCCTAACAAGTATTAATAAACCAACCGCTGGCGAGTTAAGTATGGGTTGATCATTAACGATTACGGACTAATAACTCTTCCCGGAACGCGTGTATGCGGGCCCTGGGTTAGTGAAATATCGGTGATATCGAGGATGAATATTGGTGACTTTAGTGAATTTTCAGGTCTGGATCTCGGCGGCGGTGCTGATCAGGCCGGAGCCCGAACACACGCTGCCATCGCGGCGCCGATAAATCAACACAAGTCTCCACACATCCAGCCCCGGACCCGGCTGAGCTACCGTCCGTGTTCTCTCACCTGTTGGTCGCACTCCGGGCAGGATTTCGTGGCCATTTTGACTTTCTTGGTTTTATTTGCCGACATAGTCTGTTCGCTGTGACGCCAGGCCGAGACTTCTCCAACAGCGAAAACTTCCCTCTGCAAATACATGCAGCACAAACGGCTCACTGCGGACACATCACACACACACACTCACGCACACACACACGCAGGCATACACACACACGCCCGCGCGCACACTCACACATGCACACATACACACACGCACGGACACACACACGCGGTTATAGATGACAACAGTGAGTTAAAACGATCGCTACATTACACTAATAATAACAACGCTAGAGCTGCGCGCATGCGCAAGAACGGAGTGTCGGCTGAAAGGGTGCGTTTAGTGCAGCAGGAAATATGGGGATTAATTCTTTCGCTGGCAATACAGCATTTTGGATTTATTCTCGAAATTCAATATTCCCTCATCGTATTTCAATTTTGAGATTTAAGTCTATCTCAAGTAGAGGACGATTACTTTCGGATCAATTGTTAAATAGTTCATTCTTCTTTGGGTTGGTGGACATTCTTGTCTCGACTGAACGTTTTCCACAGTTTTACAATTGAGAAGGACATGAAGACAGAAACAAAGGAGGAGGGAGCTAAAGAAAGAGGGAGAGGGAAACAGTGCTCTGAAAAGAGGCAGAGCTTTAGCGCCAACGTTCACTATACAGGAATGTCATTGTTAAAGAATTAACTTTGCCATTACATCAACGACTATTTTTCTAATTTTCTCAAATGTTTGTATTCAGTATCAGCCCATAGATCGTGTGCTATCGTTTCTCCTTCTCCGATCTTATCCGTTTTCATCCCCTGCAGTTGTTTTTCTTCATTTGTCTGGTTCACCATTGAGTCTGTGTTATTAGTGCCAATTTCCATTGATTAGCCTGTGCAAAGCAATGGGAACTATGGACAAGCTGATATGGAACTTAAAACACAATTGATTAGCCAATACTCCCAATGTTTTGGGTCATGTCATTTAAGACTGTACTCCCCCCTATTCAGTATTTTGATTAAGCAGATGTAGTGAATGAAAATTCTTAGTTTTATCATTAGTTAGCTATCCCAGTCTTGTTAATAACTTATTATATATTTTCTCATATCTGTCCTTTGATCTGAACCATCACTTTGTCTTGCACAGCCACTTACATGTGATGTCATGCTATCTATTTGCTCCTTAATGTTAGTGTTTTGTTCTTATTGTGTATTTCTTGTGCCACTTTCTGTGCTCTGACATCTCCTCGACCACACTGCTGCAGCTGCACACTGATCGAAACAGTCCATGTTCTGTCTGTGGTTGCAGAGAAACCTTTCTTTTTTTCGGCACGGCATTTGAGATGAGAGCAAAGTAAATGTGCAATTTCAGAGTGCACTGTGAGGCCTTGGCAGGTCTCAGTTGATTGTCCTCATGTCACAGTTAACCTGCAGCCAAAAATGTGTTCTTTGTCTCACAATGCCAGCCAACCTGTATGACGAGGTCGGCATATGAGCCTGTATGTTCTCACTCGAGGTATAATTACATCTGAGTCACAACTTGGGACTTGAATGCTGGCAGCAGGGAAAACAGTTTATTAAAGAGGAGCAGCCTTTATTACGACATCACTCGCAAACCTTAGATCAGATTAAGGGAAGACAGTTATCTGCAGGCAAGCCTGGAACACTGCATAACAAATGGCAAAAAATGTGCGCAGGGGTGGGTCAAAGAGACAAATTGATAAAATCTGAGCGTTAATCTTAGATAGGTACGTAAGTAAGCTCAAGAAGAGAGGCTAGAGGAGTTAGAACAGTTCAAACCACTGCACTAAACTGGAAGGACAGGGGAACATAGAGAAGAAAATTATGCTTGGTGCATTCCGAAGAATTCTAAAGAATGAATGGGAATCAGGTAAGATGAGGGCCACTGAGGTTGTGTGTAAGAAGGTGATTGGCGAATAAAGTACATGTGACTGGCAGCAGAGGGAAAGAGAAAACAAAGAGCAGACACACTAATCCTCAGTGCGGGGAGAACAGGGAGGAGCACCAGGATGAATGAGCCAAAAGGAAAACAATCAATGAATAAAGCTTATTCAGGGGACATTTAATACCCACAGACTGGAAACATCTACACATCCTGTTATTTAAGGACAACTGATCAGTGCCCATGCCGCATCAACAATGTGGGAGAGATGTGTTTGTTTCAACCCACTGCTGTTGGTAGGTGTTGCAATGTTCCTGCCCCTACGAATTTGAGATAAGCAACGTTGCCCCATCATACACATAAACAATGTAAGGGACTGGAATTTGAAATATGTACAGGACATGACAATTGCACCTCCGCAGAAGGCCTTTGGCTGTAACCGTCAGTGCTGGTGGGGGGAAATGTTGGGTCTCTGTGTGTTTATCTTATAGAGTTTTGATGTTTAAATGTTGTGGATCTCTACCTGCTCCATCAGGGAAAGCGCCTTGAGATGACTTCTATTTTGACATGACGCTTTAAGAAATAAGATAGAATTGAATTGAACCGGAACTTAGTTTTATTCTGGAAGAGTTAATAGGATATAGGAGGTGTGGCCATCTTTGCTTGACGCCCTATTAATGTCTCATTGAGCCCATTCAACTTACAGCGCATCAGATCCATCGGTATCACAGTGTCAACCCGAGAAAACGCCGAAATTCCTCCACACCGTTGCCGGTATAAGAATAATCGAGGCGGCCTAGGGGGCAGATGCATCGTCTTCGGCACCTACTCAAACGGCCGCCGGTCCTGGTCCGGCAGGCGGAGCGGACTTACCTCTGCCAGCCCGCCCGGCTCCAGACCGTGGGCCCGGCTCGCCCGTCCGGACTGAAGCGGTTCAGCACCGTGGAGGCCGCGGCCGAGCCGGCAGAATCGAGCCGGCTCAGGGAGAGGAGCCTGAACATGGCCAACCTCAACCCGCAGGTGAAGGCGGTGGAGTACGCCGTGCGGGGACCCATCGTCATCAAGGCGGACGACATCGAGCGAAGGCTGCGGGAGGTCAGAGTCTTATTGGCGCCCTAACTCCTCTTCTTCCCCAGCGACCGGGCCACATAGCCGCAGCATCCGCGGTTTATTTCGCCTTTCAACCGCGACAGCCGTGATGAAGCAGTGAAGGGATGGAGGGGGGCGGGAGGTGGGAAGCCGGGTTGCATCATCCTCCTCCTCGCCTCATCCACTCGCTCTCAAAGCGGCGTTCTCGGCCGCGACATTCCGGGTAGCCGTACCGTCGGCCGGGGTACGTCTGCGTGGGTCCCGTGAAGGCACCATATCTCACAAAGCCTCAGTAACACACCCCTATATGCCGACAGTAATGTAGTTTCAGGGGTTTGTCTCATGACTGTAGTTGTAACGTTCACCACAAACATGCTTAGTGTTTGAAAAATTCACCACGATGATATTTCATTTGAGATGATAAAAACTAGGCAGTACCCTAAAAGGCTGGTGTGTGGGTGTGTGTTAGTAAGGGCCTGAGGGGTAAACATTATTTAATGAGTCAAAGCACAGGTAGTCACAGCTGGTGCTTTGCTTTCTTATGTAATTAGTATTGTTAAGAATTTTCAGGCATCGCCCTGCTGGCTGACTGGTTCTTGTTGTAAGTTTGACCTGAAGCAGTGTAAAAATGTCACAGTGCGTCCAAAACACAACATGTGACTCAACAACTTTTTACGTGGCAGTTGGAATTATTGTCACAATTTCCAACAGTGTAGATAAGAGACGATGGACTGTTTGCCAAGTGCCTCACACGTTCATACGCCCTGAATGTTTAACTTTGTGTTTCCGTTTGTAGTGATGATATGATGGATGCTTTATTTGTCCTCACCACAGGGCGTGAAGCAGCCCTTCGCTGAGGTCATCAAAGCCAACATCGGCGACGCCCATGCCATGGGCCAGAAGCCAATCACATTTGTTCGCCAGGTGAGGTTCAGTGAAGAAAAGATGCAGAATCTAAGCATTGGGGGGGGGGGTTAGTGAAAAATCTGTGGTGATGGAGTGAGGATTCATTCACATGCATGATCGAACAGATTTGTGATGGCTGTCTGACCTCCGGGCTCAGAGAAGGAGGTCAGCTGGCTCCTTGTTTTACTCTTCCTCATTAATTAGTTGGTGTTTTGGATCTGGACCCTAAGGAGACAGACAGTCGTACTGAAAGCACAACGTTCCGCTACTGCCATGTCATACTATAGATCCTTCTAATATCTCCTCAAAGCTTCTTGTTGTCGAGTTGACAAGTTGTCCATTAACGTGTCTCTGCAGGTGGTGGCCCTGTGCTGTTTCCCCGAGCTGCTGGATAGCCTAGCTTTCCCAGAAGATGCTAAGCAACGAGCTCAGCGGATTCTCAGGGGCTGTGGAGGACACAGCCTAGGTAAGTGTGTGAGAGTGTGTGTTTACTGCTTAAGGCTGCGGCCAGGATATCTGATATGTGACCGACTCTCCTCGAATCTTCCAAGAAGACAAACTGTCCAAACTCTAATCTGAGTGAAATCAGGTACGGCATTCCTGATGACACTTGTAAAATACTCATACAAATGTACTGTAAAACTCTTTAAAGTCTGAGGACATTTTGAGATGAAATTGCAGGTCACATCAGGTCGAGCAGATATCTGAATGTCCGTCAGCAAGGATGCAATGGTTAAAAATAATCTGTGTCCGTCCTAGGGTCATACAGTGCCAGCCAGGGGGTGGAGTGTATCCGTCAGGACATTGCCAGCTATATTGAGAAGAGGGATCAGGGTGTACCAGCTGACTGGAACAACATCTTCCTCACCACAGGGGCCAGCGATGGCATCATGGTATGAATGTGTGATGAGACCAGGATCAGAGATGCTTTATTGATCTGATGTGTGTCGCCCTGTTGTTCTGCCCTCAGCAGGGTCAGAGTAGCTCCCAACAATGTTCTTTTCCAATGGTGATTGCTTAAAATAACAAAATACTGGCTGCAGAATTACCTTTTTGTTTGTCAGTACACAAAAGTTGTTGCTATTTGACAAGTATACCTGCACACAATGAGTCAGAAAACTAATATTTGGGTCCGCGGGGCGATTCCGTGTAGAGGTGCCGTGCAAGAATACAAGGCAAGAAAAATTTGGCACAGAAAAGGTCAATTGCAGGTATTTAGCTGTCAATCATACAATCCCCTCCATCCACATGGATCATCTCCTTACCCTCCAGAGCATTTTGAAGCTGCTGGTCTCAGGCGAGGGCCGCTCCAGGACTGGCGTGATGATTCCCATCCCGCAGTACCCGCTGTACTCGGCAGCCATCTCGGAGCTGGAGGCCGTGCAGGTCAACTACTACTTGGACGAGGACAACTGCTGGGCGCTGGACCTGGGAGAGCTGCAGCGAGCCCACAGGGCCGCCAAGCAGCACTGCCTGCCCCGGGTCCTCTGCATCATCAACCCCGGCAACCCCACAGGTACCAGCGCCATCGGCCTCTCTCGCTCAAACAACCTCGTGTGTGTGGGGCGTTTTGTGCGGTTTCGGCGATATGAACAGCATCTCACCTCACATGGATTCCTCCAGCTTTATCAATTGAATCCTAAGATGCACAACCTACCAATACCTCCACTTTCTCATGAGTAGTGTCATTTTTGACCCTAACTGAAATTCTCAAAATATTGAGAATTTTCTCGAAATGAATGAAAAAATAAGTGAAGAAAAATATTGCCTCATGTCACAAACATGTTTAATGAGGAATACCTGGAATATGAATATACTACAATTTTTCTTGATAAAGATTTTGAAGAATAACAACCCCCTGGGGTCATTTTTGACCTCAAGTGTGCATCTAAGGGTTAATTAAAGCAATTTAATATATACTTGATTCTTTCACCCGCAAACGTTCTCCAGGTCAGCTGCAGAGTAAGAAGTGCATGGAGGAAGTGCTTCACTTTGCCTATGAGGAGAACCTGTTTGTCATGGCCGATGAGGTACAGTGATAAGGCCACTCTGCAGATATCTGGGCAGGGAGAGGCACAGTTCTGACGCTGTTCGTCACGGTGTTTGCGTCCGTCAGGTCTACCAGGACAATGTGTACTCCCGCGACTGCCAGTTCCACTCTTTCAAGAAGGTTCTGTATGAGATGGGTCCAGAGTATTTCAACAACGTGGAGCTGGCTTCCTTCCACTCCACCTCCAAGGGCTACACTGGAGAGTGAGTGCACACACACACAGAAAGGTCTCGGGATCACGCAGCCCTCCCTCCTCAGACCACAGTGCGTCATGCGTCAGTTTCCTCTCCCCCTGTCCTCCAGGTGTGGTTTCCGTGGAGGCTACATGGAGGTGGTCAACATGGATCCATGCGTCACGGCTCAGCTGGTGAAGCTTTTATCCGTCCGCCTGTGCCCCCCCGTCTCTGGCCAAGCAGCTATGGACGTCATCGTCAACCCCCCAGCTGTGCATGAGCCCTCTTTCGCCCAGTTCACCAAGGTGAACGTCGAATTTTCTCTCACTGTCCTGCCACAGAGTAAGAAAGCAGTGATGAGAGTCCAGCTGTTTCAAGTGACACAGCGTTTATTTCGTATGTTGTCGAGCAGGAGAAGAGGACAGTTCTTGATGCCCTGGCTCATAAGGCCAAGATGACGGAGGAAACCCTGAACTCGGTGCCTGGAATTAAGTGTAACCCGGTGCAGGGAGCCATGTACGCCTTCCCTCAGATCTTCATGCCACCCAGAGCCGTTCAGGAGGCCCAGGTGTGTAGCTGGGTTGTGTAGCTGGGGTGTGTAGCTGCAGGACACTGAGATGACCTGAGCTAACATTGATCTGCTCTGCGTCTGCAGGCCCTCGGCGTGGCCCCCGACATGCTTTACTGCCTCCGTCTGCTGGAGGAAACTGGCATCTGCGTGGTTCCTGGCAGCGGGTTCGGTCAGAGAGAGGGGACGTATCACTTCAGGTGGGGCTTGTCATTGCAGATGATTCCTCTTTTTAGTTTGGGAGGAAGACAGGTATGGAATCTGACGTACGTTCTGCTCGTTTTCTCCTCAGAATGACCATCTTACCCAGCATGGAGAAGCTGAAAGTCCTCCTGGAGAAGGTGAAGGAGTTCCACATCAGATTCCTGGAAGAATACTCAACACCTGAACCTCAGAGCAGAACAGGCGGCATTTGACTCCTCAAGAGCGACAAATCCAACCGGAATGTTAATTCCTGTCGAAGTGTGGGCATAACGGTTCCAGTCGAGTCGCTCAAAGGTTCCGCCCTTTTTTCAGGACCTACTGTAACAGAATAACTGTGCCTTTCTTTCCCATCATCTCTGAAGGACACTGTAGATATCAGAGGTCAGGTGGCATTGAGGATGGGATCCTCTGCCTTCAGTCTGCTGTCTGACTCGCATCATGTTTTGTTTAGCTACCATGTAGTCATTACCTGCTCTCCAGGCATGCCACTCACCTCGTAACAGGAGATTTGTGTGCGTGGTATGGGGAAGTGTTCTCTTCTTCCCTCAAAGGCTCATCGGCAGTTGTGTGTAAAAATTCATTCATCCATGAATGCATCAACCAGCATGAATGCGTCAACCAGCGTCAATCAGCATCGCTCTTTACCTCCCAAACCCTCGATTGTAAATACATATCAAAACATAATTTGTAGAATATTTGACATGATTTGAAGAGATGTTAATTTATTAACGACTGTGAGGGCATCATGAAATATTTGTGTTTATTTATTTTCCCATGTTAAATTTGTAAACAAGGCATGTGTTGGGCTTGATGAATTGATGTCTGTGGTACTGTATTTTAGTTCAAGTACACTGTGGTTTTGGTGTTTAGTTCCATTAGAAACCAAACCTCAACTGCCTGGAGTTGTGAAGATCTGAAATGTTCCTTCAAACACACAGGTTGGACACTTTTTGTCCCGAACTGTTCAAACCATCATGAGATTGCAACCAAAGATGAGTTATGTTGTTCTCTCACAGCCATCCATTCATATGCTGCTGCTCCAAAATAGCAAAAGTTGTAAAAAACCTTTAATATCTCAGACTTGAATTTCCAGATCCTGATTTTTTTATCTCATACGTTCACAAACAAAGGTCAGTTAGAGGGAGTCTGAAGAACCTCAACCATAAAAAGGAGAAGCTGCTGTGCAGAACAGGCAGACTGATAAACCTCAGTGGGGCCGTGAGAACTTCAATATTTTCACATCAGGAATGGCATTACTTTGTCATACTTTACAATCCTGTCCCAACAGAAAACATTATTTAAGTTATGGATGTTTTATGTTCATATTGTGCAAATCTAGGGGACTGACTGTTAACAACAATTTGACCATGTTTCTATCTTTTTGTAGGCTTGCAGTTAACCTTTTCCGCTTTCATTTGGAAAAGAGAATTCCAGATTTGCTGTGATGGATGTTCTTTTCTGTCATCTTTTGTACATTAAAGGTTTTCCGATGCAGGTTACGAACCATTGCAATCATTTCAAAAACACAGGGGAATCAGCATCAGGAATCGGGAATCATTTATTGTCATTACAGCAACTGAATTGTGTAACGAAACTAAGGTGCCTGCATTCCGATGTAATTATTTCAAATAGATAAGACGAGGAAAGAAGAAAGGGAGTTTCTATATACGCAAAATATAAACACACAATATGTACATTATAAGTATTGTTATGAATTGTAAATATCCGTATAAATAACGATATGATAAAACACAGAAAACACAGAAAAGTAATATATGATATATGGGTTTTTTTATGTGTTTGTGTGTGTGGCTGAGGTTGGGTTGAAGGAGAGTACAGCGATAGTGTTTTAGGAAGGGTCAGTGAGTTGAAGAGATGTTGGGCAAAATAGGGGAATATCTGAGATGATTACAGTCTTGATGTTTGTCATCTGTTTGTTGTGAGTGAGTGGATGGGCTTATAAACACAACCGTCAGGTTACGCAGTGTCTGAAGGCAACAATCATTATCTTTCATAAACATACAATTATGCTGTTGATTCTGATCCATTGCGTGTGATGATGCTATTACGTTCCAAGCATCGAGTAGCAGTTTATCCTCCAAACCGATAGATGGCGATGAGGGTTTTATCCGACACACCTCGTGTACTTTAGGAAGACGAAGAAGAAGAATCTTCACAACCATGATGGCGGCGTCCCTGAAACAACTTAGGCTAGCTGGTTTTGCAATATTGTGATTTCTACACTTCTCCCTCGAGCCCTCGGACTTGGCATGTGTGGACCCTCGAGGGAGACCCTGTTCTGTGCCGATGTTTCGGGGCTACTGTCGGCCGATGTTTGTGTCCTTACGTGCCCCAGTGCGGAGTCACACCGTGGTGCGGCTGGTCTGTCAGCAGACATGGTGCCCGAGCTCAGAGAGACGAGGGCTGCACAAACACAGCGCCGCCCCGCGGCCGCAGGGACCCCCGTGGAGGGTCCTGTTCTTCGGCTCAGATAGCTTTGCCTTGGAGTCCCTCAAGCTCCTGGCACATAACAGGTACGACCATACGTTTGTGCTTCACAGTATGTTTTGTGTGTTAAGCTGAATCCCCACACCATCTCACCATTACCGTTGCTGCCTTGAAGATCCTCAGATGAGAAGCTTGTGGACACTCTGGAGGTGGTGGCCTTGTCCAGTGATGTCCCGGTGAGGCGGTACGCTCAGCAGGAGCAGCTGCGGGTCCAGGCATGGCCGCCTGAGGATGTGGACGAACGCTTTGACGTGGGCATGGTGGTGTCGTTTGGCTGTTTGCTGCCGGGGAAACTCATCCAGAAGTTTCCATAGTGAGAGCCGCTCCTCTTCATCATCCCCTCTGTCAGGGAGATGTATGCTGCATCACCTGTGTGTGCATGCGTGTGTGTGTGTACAGCGGCATCCTGAACGTCCACCCCAGCTTGCTCCCACGATGGCGAGGTCCTGCGCCCATCCTTCACACCATCCTGAGGGGCGACAAGATGACGGGTGTGACCATCATTCAGATCTGTGCGAAGAAGTGAGCCAGTCACAGCACAAACGCCGCTGTGTGTCATTTTTAACTTATTGACTGCAACTGTGAATTCACCCCACAGGTTTGACGTGGGCCCCATTCTCAGCCAGAAACTCCATCCAGTGCCTGAGAAATGCACCAGCGAAGAGCTTGGAGCTACTCTGGCCACACAGGGAGCACATCTGGTGAGTCCCAGACAAGTCACACTCAGAGCCCAAGAGACACCAGAGTGTGACCCAGATATCATCAGGAGAAATGATTAGCGAAAAGAGTGTGTTCAAATCTACATGTGTGTATGAGCCAGTCTGACATTATATTTTTACATACAATCGTCATTCTCCCTTTGTAAAGAGAAAAAAAAACCTCACAGCTGATTTTTATCCCATCACAGCTTATCGACACTCTCAAGAGTCTACATGAAAGAATTGCCAATAAATGGGAACAAAGTCAGAGCGGCATCTCATTCGGTGAGTTGACTGGAGCCTGGCGACTTCGAATAAATTGGAGCTGTGGCCTCTGATTTAATGCTCTGATTCCCCCCGGCAGCCCCCAAAATCCACAAGCCGCTGAGCTGGATGGTGTGGGAAGAGCAGACTTGCGAGCAGATCGACTGTCTGTTCCGTGCCATCGGATCACGGGTAATCACAGCGGCGTGGCGTTGGCCCAGAAATACTAAATGAGTCAATATGTGTGGCGAGCGTGGCATCATTTATTCATTAGCGCAGTGTAGTTTTACGCTGACTATGTGGAAAGACCCTCCGCAACCTTCTCTCTTCCTCCTCCTCCAGATACCTTTACGCACCATTTGGATGGGACGGACCATAAAACTACTGGATTTTGTTGGAAAATGTCACATTTCATTTTCAGGTAATGTAGTGTAGCTGTAAACTATTGTGTTGTGTGTGTGTGGATGTCACAAGTGTGTGTAGACTGGCTAGCTTGATATGTTATCATATTTGATTTTACAAAAGATGATTTTGTTATTTCCTTAAAAACGACACAATATCCACCATGGCAACACCAACAATTAGATCTTACCCTTTCATTAGTGCCAACATGGAAAGTTGTGGAAATACGAGCAACAGAAGTATGAGTGTATTTACATCAACAGAGACTTCAGGGTGTGTGTTTCTATAGTTCATGTGTTTGTTGTTGTGTGATCGGAATGTGTGAGACTCGTGTATGTGATGTGTTTATCTGCCGTTGTGGTTTCAGATGAGAGGCTGCGACCTTTGCCCGGCTGGGTGTTTTTTCAGAAGGAGTCCAACACCCTCACTGTGTGTTGTAAGGTCCGTCTGCTCTTATCCAACTACATCTGTTTCATTCAATAATTCAGCTGTCACCACAGCGCCACTGTCAGGTCATTTGTTGTACTGCCAAAATGGTCAAGTCAAGACTGCCCTGAATCCTTATTGTTGGCAAATTCTGCCTAATTTTCTGTCAGAGAAATCTATACTTGTGTTTTGGGCTTTTTTCACCATTTGGTCTGGTCCACGCTTAGTTTGTATGTAGACCAGAAATACATTTTGGTGATTTTCAATTCTTATTTACATTCTCATTGCTTTGGCAGCCCACCCCACATTTAGGTGAAAATACACAGAGAAAGTCAAGTCAGAAATCTCTGTGTGTTTCAGGATGGCTGGGTGGGATTCAAGACTGTGGTCCTGAATCAGAGACTGACAGCTGCAGATTTTTACAACGGCTACCTCCACCAGGGCCTGAAGGAGAGGAGGGTCATGCAGACAGCCGACTGTGTGTTTGTCAGTAAGAGTCAAGGAGATACAACGCATCAGAAAAGAGAAAAGTCTGCAACACTGCGATGAGCTCGGCTGTCAGATGTGTTTAAACTTTGTGTTTTGTCTGTTTTAAGACATCTCCACGCAGTGTATTTACTGTCAGCATAATTTGTCATACAATATTCATTAGATTGGAGAGTAATGGATGACTTAACATTAAAACCAATAATTTCCATTGTCACTGATGACTTCCTTCTTTGGACTATATGAAGAAACAGACCCTGGAGATGCAACAGTGAAAGTGTGAAAGGTTTGTGATTTACTCCACAACATTGTATTAGAGTATTGTTCCTCCTCAATCTGTTTTACGTCATTAGTTGTTTTTTTCACACGCCGGGAGTGTGAAAAGGAGTTTGGTGATTGTAAGTGCAATGCTCCAGTCGGATTTAAATGTCAACACTAACACACACAACACCACAACCTGGTCTATCTCGAAACCCTTCTGGGCCACTATGCGTCCCAAAGTGACAACACAGCGGGTCGTGATGGCGACGATCGGTGAATGGTCAGATGAAGACGGAGGAAAAATGAGAGGATGAGTAAGTGCAGCAGCCGCTGGGCCGCAGCTGATCATTTATTCATGTAATCAATGATAATGCAATATTAATGAGCTCTGATTGCTACATGCGCAAAAATACATGACCCACGGGATCATTTTCATTTCGTGATACTGGTTCCATTTAAGTGTCTTCTACGCCGTCGTTAATTTTGATTCACGCTCGCATTTGACTCGGTTTCTAATTTGTGGTTGTCAATGACAAAAACAACATGTAGGAAATGACGTAATGAGACTTCCCTTTTTTGGACGATACCATCTAACGCTCTGTGAAACTGGGGAGGTTGTATTATACAATCACATTCAATACTTATGAGAACAGGGCAATAACATACCTACCCTCTGAAGTGCATGCATATCTAATTTGACACAAATTAATTTGTATTTCTCAATGAGATACAACATCATTTATAACAATAAAAAAAATCCGAGGCTGTCACCCCTATTTCTTTCTGTGGAATGGGAGCGGTCCGATCTGCCATTTTACACACACACACGCGCACAAACACACGCGCACACGCACACACACACGGCTAGCTAAATCTGTGAAGTGACAGAACCAGAATCGATTTAACAGATTAACTCCGTGACAGCTTGTTTTTCCTGCACACACGCACTCTTCATGTTATAAACTTACAACGAAGGCGGCGCCAAGCTTGTTTAAAGCGCAAGGGAAACCCACAGTGGCGTAAAAGACCACAGGTAAGTTGTCAAGTTAAAGCATGCAGCTAGTTAGCGCTACCACACACAAACGGTGGACCAGTGGGCTGTAAACACAGCCGCCGCGCCTCCACAGGCGCTCATTAACGCTGCAAATTGTTGTTTTAAACCTTGTCTAACCTGCGTTTCTACTGTCAATTGTCCAGCTTTTCGGGTATGTTGCCGTATTGTCGCTCGGTTAATGTGGTAGTGTCGCCAAATGTTGGAGTGTCAAGTTCGTAAAAGCTGAATTTATATAACCAGTAGAGGGACGTCAGTATGTGAGAGAGGGGGTTTGTGGAAGTGGCGGCGAATTGTGTGTCAGATACTCTAAGGTTAAATTTAGTACATCAGGCATTTGTCGGTCAAAATTTATCGTGTTTTACGTTTACCCGATGGTCTTTGTCTGCCACAAATCATACCGAGGTTAAGTGAATGACGCTCTCCTTTTAATGTCGATTCAACTTGATGTTTCACAGTTTGTGTTAATTAATCTTAAAAATTCGTCAATTAACCACACCTTCACCTGTGCACTGCTGCCAATCAGAGCACACGGGGGGGCGGGACGATGGCCGATTGACAGTCTGAGAAGGTGGGGCTAATTAGTACAGATCAGTCAATTAAACATTTACTCTTTAGACCTGTAATTGAAAATTATGTGCCGTTAAGGTCAGTCATTCTATGTGGAAAATCACAAGTAAATGTCAACATATTGGGTTGATGGTCAAATATGAGGCAAAATCAGACCAAAATATTGTTGCCATGCTCGCCAACACACTGGCAAAGGATACTCCATAAAAATGACACTGTTTCCCTCCTCCAGCCAAGACGCCATTTGTCAACATTTGTGAGGTTTTCTGAGTTCTTCTGAAGTTGCCAAAGAGGATGGAAGCAGTACCAGTACTGACATCTCTGGGATGTAGAGGCTGATTTCAGCTCATGAGATAGAATATTCTGTACAGGATAAGATGTCAAATCTCAAAAGATGACACTCAACGTAAGCCTCCTATTTCCATCAAAGTAACACCAGTTAAGCATAAAGCAAACTGAATATTTGTTGTTATCAAATATGGATTTACATCATCATCAAAGAATTTGCACTTTGGAATTCCTAAGCGAACAAGATAATTGACTGAGTGGTTTGGATTTATTTGTTATATGTGTCAGCGGAATGGGATCAGCTGAAAACATTTTGAAGCAGCTTTTGTTTCATTTGTTTCACAATCTAATTCTTCAATATTTGATGTAATGACACTATAACCTGAGTAAACAACCATCACGCAGCCTATTCTTTCCACATTACTTAAAATATCAGTCACGTTACCAGGTGGACTCATTTGTTATTCATGATGTTCATCGTCAGGTGCTGAAAATTTATGGAATTATCTAGTCTGGATGTTTTTCTTCAAACCTTTCAGCTGCAGAATGAACAATATGTCAATTATCAGACAGTTGCAGATATTTCATTGCTTTGGTATTTGGTTTGGTAATGTTGATGCTGTTACATATACTGTAACCGTTTGACCCCAAAAGTAACAAACAAGATTCCCCAGTGCTGTATGCAGAGTCCTCTGGGTGTCCCCCGGTCTAAGTTTAAGACCAGGGCCGGCCGTGCATGTGCTGTTGTGACCCCCGGGCTTCTGGACAGATTCCTTCGGCAGTTTTGTGGCAGTGCAGAGTGAGACAAACCTTGTGTTGACATCTGCTTACATATATTTGTGTGTTGACTTCACAATTAAGTCCAGCATTTGTTACATGTGAAATGTATGGCATTTGCCACAAAATTACCCCTCATTTTCCAAGCCAGCACCCCCACGCCTCCTCGACCCCATAGGAACCCTTGTCTCAGTGACGTGTCTGTATAACGTCTACGTTCAGTGTTTTCATTTGATGTGTGTCTACATCTTGTTCCTTGTGTGTCTGGTTGTGTTGTGTTATATGTCCTGTCCATGTTTGTTGCAGTTGTATTAGTGGCCCTGGATGGATAGCCTGGACCCAGAAACCCTGTATGTGTCTCCAGAGCAGGCTGGACACCCCACACTCCCCCTCTCCACCCCAGAAGACTTGACCCTGGGGGGGTAAGGACCTTTGACCTCCTAACATATCTTGTGTCAGCAGTCGAACAGAGGAGAGGACTTTAATTACTCAGAGCCCCGTAGCGCAGGAAGTTCCAACTGGGTGTTTTTGTGTGTGTGTATGTATATACATATATATACAGTGTATTTGTGTGTGAATGTCTGTCTCCCCCCGTACGACCCCTATATAACTTCAGCGGCTGTCTGCATTTGATTTAGTCTGAGATATCAGAAATGTCACACACCAGGACACACTCCTGCTCTGTATTCTCGTCCCTGACTGATCTACTCTCTGGCATCAAACAGCTCCCATACGTTGTCAACTCGTGGACCCACATGAGCACCAGATGCGATTTGTCTTACATCATACATACATCGTGCCAGTGAGTGGTTTTGTAGCAACAATGGCCAAAGCTGCTGTCACATGACATCAACTGTGTTTCCTTTTTTACACACAATCCTGTAGAACAACAGGCCCGACGCAGGCCCCCTCTGGCCGGAACCTGATTGTGAACCCTTGGCGCGGTTAGTCCAGGGATTAGTCCGTAGCGGTGGACGTCTATTCACCGTCGCTTTCATTCCCCCTGCCCGCCGGGCCTTATCACCGCCAATCTGACACCCTGTTTATCTGACTCTGCAGTCAGATGTGCTGGCCTAGGAGAAATGTTTACAAAGAGTGTGGATCATCAGCACTTTGATTGTGGGACTCCCGATGGCCACCGCTCCCACTGGGGACGGAGATCCAATCAGACCCCTCGGTGGTCCCTCCCAATCTAGTCCCAGAACCTGGAAGCCCTTCCTGAAGGCTCGTCGTTTTGTGTCGTATCTGTCATTTTGCCCCTTTTTCCGTCAGCCCAGGTCTTGTGTCTTCATGTGGATCGGCTCAGTGTGTGTCAGCCTGCGTCTCCTGGAGTTTACAAGCACAATCTGATAGACGCGTTTCTTCACTTTGATTGACTTGCGGAAATAGACTTGTCAATCATGGCGTCGTTTAAACTGGATTTTCTCCCTGAGATGATGGTGGACCATTGTTCTTTGAATTCTAGTCCTGTGTAAGTAAAAGTGCCTCTCTGCTTGTTTTCACATTGCAGTTGCGGCGCCTTCTTTGCAATTTTTGGAGAGGCCCTTTATTTGCAGCACTCAGACAGGAGTGTTGTTTGTAAAAATGGGGGTGTTTCGGGCGGAAATTGCCTCGTAAATTTCAAGAGGGACTTTGGATTTTCTTTGTGGCAATCTGGCTGCTGATGCAACACTTGAGAGAGAGAGCTACGAGGAATGTGAGCCTGTCAATCTAATAATGGATATTGATTTTCATCTGGGAGACGATTACATCTCTGAATACATGAAGTGTTTGTTTGGTGATTGAAGTGGTGCAAGTTCTTTAATCAAGAGGATTCTGTTATCTGCATGGACAAGGGTGCTTTTGATTTATTTGTTCATGTTGGTCACAGTGACAACTAGATGTTTAGTTTAATCACAGAAATATTAGCATCAATAGAATTCCTCTGTTCTGTCCACCATTCTGCAATTTTCTGCACTCATCGGGCTGTAGCAGTGTGCACACTCAGTGTCACTGGTGCAGAGACATCAGAAGCATGAATGTCAGATGTGGTGTTGTCAGTTTCATCAGCCTCTCCTTCCACAGCGTGCAACGTAGTGCAGCGAGCTAACAAAAATATCCCACACATCACTCCTTAATTGCAGAAGTGTGACTTCAATGTTTTATGTTTTTTTCCGCTATTTGTCTTGGGTTTTCTGGGACGAATGCCATGGTGCCAAAGCACCTGGAGTGAGCACACAGCGCCTTAAATTATAACTGTCCTCGTTTTGAAAGCGCAGGTCTCCCTCTCCCATGCTGCTCAGGTGGAAATGTCATTGTTCTTTACTCAGTGGCACGTTAAAGCGGTAATAGCAGCCCAAGTCTGAGTTGCGGTATTTGGCAGCAGTCTTTGCATTGCCATGCAGGAGTTGTAGACTCCTTGTCTGAAAAGATGTGTCATTCAGACAAGGCGGACGCCATGTCCTCTTTCACCTTCACTGAATCATAAGAACACCACAACAAAAGGCATCTCGGTGCTTTGTGGCAGGGCAGCGGGGAGGAGGGGCTGGAATCACAAATAGCATTTTTTGCTGCATTCTTTTTAGCTGCAGTCTTGTTTTGAAAATTCTTTTGTGATCCGCACTCTTTGAAGAAACTGTCACACTTTCAGTATGAGTGCAGCTTGACTGCAACTCGAGATGTTCCACATGGCTTCCACTCTGGGGAATTGGACCTCCAGAGCTAGAAACGTGGCCTGATTAACTACTTCTAATTTGGTATGAATGCAGTAAAGGTGTGATTCTGGTGAAGGGACGCTGCAGGGTGGCTGTGCACTGAGATCCAAAGTAATCAGGAATCTTTATTGTCATTACAACTATTCACATTGTGTAGGTGATTATCGCTCACTCCCAAAGTAAATGCACCTTCTCGCTAATGTTGTTGATGGCCCAGTTGATGGAGTTGGTTGGGTGTCGTGGCTGTAGTTTGCATGGGATACTTTGCTGTGCACAGCGTGTGTCATTTTTAGGCGGCCTACATGAGGAAAGCAGCGGTTTGACAGACAGAACATGACAGAGCTGAGGCTGGCTTGCACTTAGTCATTTTGTCAGCACAATGCCCAAAACGGCTCATTGTTAGAAACTGTGGCCTAGAACTGGGCTGGGTGTCGGCTCACCGTCGACTAACTCCATATCTAGGACAGAGGGGTGCGACGCAAATACGTGTTCTTCAGCAGTCCAGCTCAACACCTCCTGTGCATGTTGAAACTCCGTATATGAGTCTTCTCTGCTTTGGGGCCACTGCTAAAAGATATACTGTCATGGCTTTTCCTTTATACTTGAGCCTGGTCAAGTCTAGTCAATTTAGTTAGAATATTGCCAAATTATAACAGATGTTATCTCAAGGTGCCTTCCAAGAGTGAATGACATTTAGTCATTATTTTGAAGCTCAGCATTTCTCCATGTTAACCTGTCAGTGCCATAGCTCTGTTTAGCTCTGTTTGTCGTGACAAGCAATGTTGAATGTTCAGAGAATGTTTGTTTTTTAATCGGTAGAGCGGACTCATCCAGGCCAGCTGGGCTGCTAAACGGTGAACGTCCTCATGCGGACTTGTAATCCAAGATGTAACCCCCACCCCTTTTTTTAGACTATTATGACATGACACGGCAACACAAGTATTTGGTGGGATTGTTTATAAATCATTTACCCCAGCAGAGCCGGAGTCACTGAATGGAATACGGTAATGATCCATAAATACCATAGCAGCTATCGACTTAACGCTGAGATCATGGTCATGTGACACTTTGCGGGCGGACACCCGGCACGCCTATATGCATGCATGCATGCATGCACGCACACAGTGCACCACAGCGTCACACACTAGCTCTGTTGCAATTCTTCCTGGCAGGCAACAGAAAGCACAAAATATGCAAAACATATTTGGCCTCTGTTTGGCAGGAAAGGGAGCGGAGCTGTTCAGATTTATGGTCGCAGCAATTATCCTTCCACGAGGGTGTAAACTGTGCGGAGTAGTAAAGTGAAATCGAACTGCTACACCGTCTCAATCTTTACGTGAAGCCGGTCTCATGTAAATTGATTGTAAACTGGAAACGGGAGGTGGAGCTCTGTGGAACGTTTGTGCTCTGACTTGAATGCTGGCTCAGGGTTTGTGCCTCATGTGGATGCTGGTTACCATCATCCTGTTTTTACTGTGTGTCTCACGGTCACATCACAAGTTTGGGCGTATTTCCCACTGCAGGCCCAGACTGATTCTGTTTGTTGCATGTGGTGCTGATCTCCAACCAGGACAGAGACGCTCAAGTTTTATTCAGGGTGATGGTTTCCGACCTCCATCTAACCTGCCTCTCTTCTCCCTCCCCAGTGGAAAGAAGATGAATGGCTCCATGGATCACCCAGACCAACCGGACATGGATGCCATCAAGATGTTTGTTGGCCAGATCCCGCGATCCTGGGCAGAGGAGCAGCTCCGCGAGCTCTTCGAGCCCTACGGAGCCGTCTACGAGATCAATGTCCTCAGGGACCGCAGCCAGAATCCGCCGCAAAGCAAAGGTCATCCAGTGCCAACACACTCCATCACAGGCAGGGGAAGACTGAGGAGGACCGCCTCTCAGCTGTTTCTGCCAACACGTGTCTATAGAAAACAATCAGTTTCAATGAATTTCCTCCAAGCCTGTCGGATGTTTTTGAAATTGAAAAATTAGTCCCGAGTCAACCTGTATTTCTCTCAAAGTGGCTCTGAAATCATCTAGCAAACCCTGTCAGAGTCGTAGAATACAGAGTCTGCAGTCATCATTTCTTCATTTCTTGTTGTTGGATCTGGACGTCTTGTCTATGCTTAACATATGTGACATCTGCGTCTCTGTTCTTCACCCACAGGTTGTTGTTTCATAACGTACTACACTCGCAAATCAGCCCTAGAAGCACAGAACGCTCTTCACAATATGAAGATTTTGCCCGGGGTTGGTAACAGCCGTTCTCCATCATGCATCACACGCAGTTTCCATCTATTGATTAGCCAGTTAAAGTTTTGCTGAGGTCGAAATTGATGGTTGTCTGGAGCTGGCGTCCTGTAAGCAGGACAAATAGTGTTTGTTCCAAATACATCAACTCTGTTTACTCTGCCCCTCAGGCATATTCACATCATTTCCATACTGCTCATAAGTTGGTGGAATCATTTGTCATTGTGAGGTCTTGTTTGAGTTTTGGAAGTTTCAGGAAATTGCTCATAAAAGATTTAAATGGACTTTGAGCACAGTTCCTCATCAGATTTTATGTTTTGACACATTTTGTTGTATTCTGTGCTCTGTACAGATTGTTTTTTAGTTAATCTCCCTTCTCTTGGAAGCAACTACATTAATGCTGAAGCACACAAACAAAATGTCTCTGATAAACACAGATTTTTCCACCAATAGCGGTCGTGCTTCGCTGTTCAGCGACCACAGTATTCAAACGATGTTTAGTCACATTACCAGGCTGAACCCCACTGTTGTGAATAACAAGAACTGTGAGTCCTGACGTGCTGTTTGTCTCATTCAGATGCACCATCCCATCCAAATGAAGCCGGCAGACAGTGAGAAAAACAATGGTGAGATTTTTGCCTTTCGTTGCAGGAGTTGTTTTACTTTTTAATGTTGGTGTTTGTATGGGTCTCAACTGGGTTGCTTAGAAATAGAAAAGGCAGAATGAGGACGTCAGATGGGGCCACTGTTCTTTGTTTTCCTGTTTATAGAGCAGTTTGCATTTATCCTTTTTCGCTGAAACAAAATGTCCGGGTGAGAATTTTACGACTCTGCTCACTTGTAGGAACAAGTTTTATGTGAACAACTCTTGTACTTTTGCGGACATGGTGCCGCTGAATCATTAGGTTGTGTTGTCTTGGATACAGCAGTGGAAGACAGAAAGCTGTTCATTGGAATGATCTCCAAGAAGTGCAACGAGAACGACATTCGACTGATGTTCTCGCCATACGGACAGATAGAAGAGTGTCGGATACTCAGAGGTCCTGACGGCCTGAGCCGTGGTGAGTCACGCATGCTCCACACACGACGACAGTGATTGGGGAAGCAGATATTACCGATGATGCAGGTGACGCACTGGAGAGTCCCGGACATCCTCGTCGTTCCACTCTGCCCCACAAACCCTTCTCAGTTTCCTTTCACATTAGTTCATTCTGTTTTCTGTGAATCGGCAGTTTCTCCCTGCATGGAAACAGCCTGTGGTGTCGCTATCATCCTATGATCCCCTACGAGCTCCTATTATGGGTCGTATTTGTGATTGTTTAATCTGCGTGCTCCAGGCATGTTCCGCCGTGAGCCCACTGAGAATAAATCCCATCTGGTTTGGGATTGCCTGTGTGTACCCCAAAGGAAAATATAGATGTATGCTCAGAGAGAGAGAGAGAGAACATCTGGACTTCACAGCTCAACAGTCGATGCCGCTGACTGTTGTTGACAAGCATAAGAAAGTGGATAAACGGATGATTCATAGCTCCGTTCCGACATGGACCTGGTGCCGACAGACACGTGGGTGGATGTTACCAAAGATAAGCTGATGTGTGCTTCTGCTCTCTCTCAGGTTGCGCATTTGTGACGTTCACAGCTCGACAAATGGCCCAGTCGGCCATCAAATCCATGCACCAGTCACAGACCATGGAGGTGAGTTCAGACTGTGTCCTAAGTGGGCTAAGTCATCTGCAGTCCCGTTGTGTGACCCATAAAAAACGCTCCGGCTCTGCAGGGCTGTTCATCGCCCATCGTGGTGAAGTTTGCCGACACGCAGAAGGACAAGGAGCAGAAACGAATGGCCCAGCAGCTGCAGCAGCAAATGCAGCAGCTCACTGCTGCCTCCATGTGGGGGAACTTTACGGGGCTGAACAGCCTGGGGCCCCAGTACTTAGCAGTGAGTGTGTGGTCGCACTTCTACATTTGCCCAACCGTCAACCACGTCTCCTCACTTGAACCGTCTATCTTTTCTTGCCTGTCTCCCGTTTGTCTGTCTCAGCTTTATTTACAGTTGCTGCAGCAGTCAGCCTCCACTGGGAACGCACTCAACAATCTGCAGCCCGTATCAGGTACCGGCGTGTTTCAACCTTTTTTCATTGACACTGACAAATTAACTATCACACACACACACAAAAGTTAGTTGCAAAATTTCAATGAAACTACCGGTGAGTTGCTACAGCAGTCATCCTAATTAATGGCTGTAGCCTCAATAAGCAATGAGAGTGTGTGATAATGAATAATAAAGTACCTGCCTACCTACATAAGCATGGGACATAAACGTGGTTGAGATTGGTGTTTCTTCATTACATAAAGACTTTCAGAGTAAAGCCTGTGTTTTCGTATTTAGGTCTGAATGCAATACAGAACCTGGCTGCATTGGCCGCGGCAGCCACTGCCACACAGGCCACACCCACAGGGTCCAGTGCCATGACGACATCCAGCAGTCCCATCAGCGCACTAACTAGCTCAGGTAAAAACGCCTCTTCGCCTGCGGGAGTCACCGAACTTCTGGGAGGATCACTCCGATGTTGATTTGTATCGTGTTCGCTCCGAAAGCAGGATCCTCTCCGACCTCCAGCAGCAACTCCTCAGCCAACCCCATGGCTTCGCTCGGGGCGCTGCAGTCCCTGGCTGCTAGCACAGGAGCCGGGCTCAACATGAGCTCCTTGGCAGGTACCGAAGGACCAGTAGGCTACCAGCTACAGCTTCAGACAGATTGACAATTCTTGCTCATTGACTTTGATGCTTTGACCATTATCTCTTATGTACCTACTGTGAAAGTGTGTGAAAGTGTGTGAAAGAGAGGACTTTTTCTGTTTCAGGCATGGCGGCGCTTAATGGGAGCCTGGGCACCGGGGGCCTCTCCAACGGCTCCAGCAGCACCATGGAGGCCCTAAGCCAGGCCTACTCGGGCATCCAGCAGTACGCTGCCGCCGCCCTGCCCAGCCTGTACAACCAGAGCCTCCTGTCCCAGCAGAGCGTCTCAGCAGCCGGAAGCCAAAAGGAAGGTGGGTACTCAGAGCTTACTCGCCAGCGGTGGCCAAACACATATCAGTCCGTCGACTTCATCATCGTCATCTGTGCATATTGAGCCAGCCTGTGTGCTTATTGTTGTCACCCCGTTGGTCTGCAACAACTCAGTAGTCAGAGAATGAAGAGGAAACAGGATGCGGGCCTCTGCAGTAGATGCTGAGATTATGTAACTGCTCCATGTGAGCGTGAGTGCACAACGCTATGGTGTCTTATTCATGATGAGCAACATAAATGAATAAATGGCCGTCGTACCGACGTTTCCGCTAGTCCATCACACATATACGGTAAATGGAGCTGAGTGGCTTTGAACCCAATCGGTATTTCACACCTCCTCATAGCCCGACAGTCACTGTTCCAGGCAGCCTAGGTACAGAAGTGTGTGTTCTGTGCTGTGTTTTGTTCTCACCTTCTGCTAAGGATTCTGTCTTGTTTTAAATCTGCTGCATCAGCCTGCTACAGCCGCAGCACCGGTAAGACGTTACCACCTCCTCTCTGACACGACCTCTACAGAGTCCAATAAAAATATTAAAACCAGCTCAGGTCCATAACAGAAGGCTTGTCCTCGTCTGTGTCTTAACTCATTGCACCTGCACTTTGATGTTTTTAAATCTAGTCTACTGTGTGGTAAATTTGTTGTTTCTCATATCCGTCATGACTATATTTTAGTTATATGTAAGTGTGAGTAAGGATATGTTGTTAAGATGCTCGACCACTTTGCCTGCTTTGGAAATGTGTTTTTCTGTGATACGTAAAATCTGCCATTTGATTGACAGGTCCAGAGGGTGCCAACCTGTTCATTTACCACCTACCCCAAGAGTTTGGAGACCAGGACCTTCTTCAGATGTTCATGCCCTTTGGAAACGTCATCTCTGCCAAGGTCTTCATCGATAAACAGACAAATCTCAGCAAGTGTTTTGGTGAGTTTACAGAGCGTGAATCTCGTTATTAGCACGGAGAGCTATTGTCCTGTTCCCAGAGGGGAGGTGGAAATCAAACAATGTGACCTTTGGGGCTTTATTGACATTTCTAACGAGGAGATTAAGATAAAATTGCTGCGGTCTTGCAGCAACATGCTGCTCGATGTGGTGTGCACTCTGCCTTGTTTCTCAATGGAGTTTTGAGCGCTTCTCCTCTTTTGTCGCCCCAAACCCCCTCGTCCCCCGTCAGGTTTTGTGAGCTACGACAACCCGGTGTCATCACAGGCCGCCATCCAATCAATGAATGGCTTCCAGATTGGTATGAAGAGGCTGAAGGTGCAGCTCAAGCGTTCAAAGAACGACAGCAAGCCCTACTGAAGGCGCTGAGGCGCCACAGACTGAGTAAAGAAGGGTGGCGTTATGGTAAGTGGAGTGTGAATAACCGAGCCTCGCCCCCCTCTTCATCTTCTGTGTGCATTACAGGCTGTCGTCTGCTCTGCTGCCTCTCCTCCGCTGTATTAACGTGTCCACGCAGGCAAACCGCAGCCACGCACAAGAGTTTGGATTCGTGCCCGTGTTCTGTTGTGATTTTCTTTTTTTCTTTTTGTGCTTTTGTTTTCATTTTCGAGAAGAATAACAAATGTACCTTTTTATTTAAAGAGAAAAGACACGTGGATTTATATTTAAGTTGTGAAATGTTATCGGTTTGCTGTGTTAAATTATTCACATATTAGTCAATTATTAGGATGTGTTGCACATTGAAGAGCTGTTGCCAAATACTTGTGTTCACCCCCCCTTGCCCCTCTCACACCCCTCACCAAGTGTTACGCTCCTTTTTAGCACGTAGACGGCCAGGAAAGACTAAGCGGTGTGAAATATGTTGAGAAGTTGAACATATTTATTCCCCTGACATCCAGAAACATGTTTTCCCACCGGATAGTCTGTTTTAGCTTTAAATACACTTTAATCATTCAAGTAAGTGGTGAAATTAAACATTAGGTACATAGCACACAAAGAAACAAAAAACTCACAGCTTCTACTCACGACGGGCTGAAGTGACAACATATGACTTGTGCGCAGAGTTTTCTGATTCAGCTTCCAAAAACCAAACCACTATAGGCTTGTTTCAGCTCTTAATATCCGCAGATCACCGTATATTTTGCTGCAAATGCTTCACATGCTGTTGTGTAAACTTTAAATGGCGGCCGTCTCGTGATGATTAATGATCCATCGTTCCAGGCTGATTAGACGGAGGAATCCTGGAGTTTTGTTTCTCTCAGTACGTGTGCTTATCGGAGAAATCATATCGATGTCAAAAGTGCAACGGGCCGAAGAAGCTGAACTCACACTAAGTGTTTTTATAGAAAGTCGAGACAATTATCCAGATTTATATTGCAACTATTATGCCTTTTCTATTTTTATAGGGGTTTTATACTTCTCCTGTGTGTTGAAATTATTTATTGTTTAAAGTATTTATCTGAATTGAAATTGTTTTGAAAGACAAATGTGAAGTCCAAATATTCAGCTTGAATTCTTGTGTTTAGATTTTTTTTTTTTTTTTTTTGTCCCATTTTTCTTTGGTTGTTTTTTTTCTTTGGGAGACGGGAAACGATGGACAGCTCCATCTCAGAGGAGTGTGGGATATAAATGGCCTCACCAGGTTTACTTCTCCCTCAGACCTATAAAACAGGAGCGTGTTGGCGTGTCTTTGCTTTGCCTCCTCGCCCTGCGGGGGAACGCTCCTCCTGCTTTTGTGACGCGTTTGTGATCTTTGCACCTTTTTGTTTTACATCCAATTTTTGGGTGAAAACCAGACAATCGCAGGAGTTTAAGACGGCGGTATGATACTTCGTTTGAAGTGCCTGTCAGATAGTCAGATGGCACTGGACCCCCCC
>OMPJ01022297.1:12842-27614 GCA_900312935.1 Carapus acus
TAAAAAAAAAAAAAAACATATCAAAACACAAACTAAATTATTTTTTTCTATTATATTTCTCTATTTTTTCTATTAAGAAAATAAAACAAAAATTATATTATTTTTTCTATTATATTTTCTCATTCCATTTTTTATATTTTTTTCTATTAAATTTTCTCAATTCTTTTCTATGTATAGAAAAAATTGAGAAAATAGAACAAAAAATAATAATATAGTTTTGTTTTGATATGGTTTCTGTAGGAGGACAAATATGACATAAACATTCTTTATGTTTTCAAGTGCTGTAAAAATGTGTAGAGCGTGCACATTATGAGGCGTAAATGAGGCTTCGAATTTTTTGCAGCTCCAGATTAGTTTTTTTGTTTTTTTTTTTTGTGGTCCAAAATGGCTCTTTCAACACCTTAAGTTGCTGACCCCTGCCCTAACCCTAACCTTAACCCCCAACCCTAACCTCTGGATTGTCTGTACCACAGATATCAGCATTTGGAGATTGATGTCAAGATGTGTGCTCCTTTGTTTACTTTGTTTACAGGTGCAAACCGATTCATCAAAGACATTGAGATGATGATTGGAGAGAAACACTTTGCCTTCTGGCTGTGGTGGAGGTTGTGCTGGTTCTTCATCAGCCCCTGCATCATCCTTGTGAGTGCACTTAGCACGGCCTCGCCCTGCCATTTGTATTGTGTCATTGATTTCCGTGCAGCTAAGCATCTATTTGGCATTTCTTTCCAACCTCAAGTACGGACCGAAGTCGTTTGTTTGAGTTTGTTTGCAGTGGCTTATAGAGTTTTTGGCAAATCCCTTTGTGTTTAGGTGATATTGACGTGGTCTCTGGTCATGTTCACGCCCCCAACTTACGGAAAAGTGCCATACCCCGACTGGGGTTTGGCTCTGGGATGGTGTATCGTCCTTTCCTGTGTTATCTGGATCCCTATTTGTGCCGTTGACAAGCTCCTGAGGGCCAAAGGAAACCCCTGGCAGGTGCGTTTGTCCATGTTTGTCCAACTTATATGGGATTATCGTTTTATTGGCGCGACTTTGCGGATTTGTAGCGGATTCTATACGGCCAGCGTTCCACCCACACATCGGCACAACTACATTTTTTGGCGTTAAACGCGGTACTTTCCCTTTTCTCCTAGCGTCTGAAGGCGGCCTGCTGTCCCTCTGAAGACTGGCATCCATACCTGGACATCCACAGAGGAGAGCGCTACTCAAAAGAACCCTACTGCCAAGGAAGCAGCACTGACGATGATAGAGGAGCAAATGTTATGTGTAGTTCTTGGCTCTGACGTGGGTGTGTGTGTGTGTGTGTGTGTGTGTGTGTGTGTGTGTGAGCGTGTGTGTGTGTGTGTGTGTGAGCGTGTGTGTATGTAGGTGCCTGTGTGTGTGTGTGTGTGTGTGTGCGCTGGCATTCATGAATGTGTGCATGTGTATGCATGAAAGTGTGTGTGATGTGCTGAGAGATGTACTCGATGCTCTCGAGCTGAAACTGCCCGTAGGGTGTTTGGAGTGTTGGAGGGGAGCTGGTAAATGCTGCCACGCTGCTGTTCACTGCAAATCTGTCTGTAAATCAAAATGCAATAAATAACTTACCACTCTCCTCCGAATATGAATGAGGTGGAAGGAAATAAAAGGCTCGGGACCGCCCGAGCGTCCCCCGTGTTTTTAGGCGAGAAGATTAACGGCCTCGCGACGGCAGATTAATCAGCAGCTCCACGCTGCCACTCACAAATATGAAATTTGCGGGGCAGATAAAGCAGGAGAAGATTCAGCCAAACGGACAAATGAAAGTCCAGGTTGCGTGCGCATTGTTGTTTTTGGAGTCACCAGGTTGCCGACTGAGGTATGACGTGTTTTGTTTGATCCAATTTGCGAGTTTCTGCTCAGAGACGAGAGAAAATGGCCGTTCTGCCTGATGGTTTCTCTTCTACGCTTCCAGCAGAGTAACGGCGAGTGAATACGCTGCTTTCGCCTCTTGAATATCTGCAAAGTTAAGGTGAATTCCAGTCATGTCGCCGTCGCGATATGGTCCTATTGAAAAATGCAGGAGTCTCATTGACGCCGTTTCTGAGAATCTTTCTGCGCCCTGTCCTTGGTTTTGATTTATAACAGCATGCCAGATGTTTTTCATCAAATTGCTGCCATTGACACCACATCTCAAAGGATTGAAGGACGTTTAATGCTGCCGGACTCAAGAATGTCTGATGGCTCTTTGTGGTTACCTACAGGTGTGGGTCGTGGAGTTGCTTAGGGTGCCTCCCTCTGGCACGTAGATGTGGAAAAATGTAGAAAACTCGCTCCTGAAAGTTTTCCTCTCAAAAACTGGAGCGCCACAGAGGAACTTTTGTCTTTTTGTTTCTTTAACCTTGTGAGATGAGAGCAGGTCGTACCGAGTCTCCCCATTTGTAGGAGTGTGTTGATCTCTCGGAGGCACGCTTACTTAAACAAAGGGTGCGTCTCAGGAATTCACAGACATCCTCTGGAATGAATAAGTACGCCAAATACTCATGAATCCTTGACTAAGATGAATACTTAATTTAAAGGAAATGAGCTGAGGTAACAGTTCACTGGCTTGGAGTCACGCTGCATTCTCTCAGGTAACAGCAAAGAGAAGTTACTGGGTTACAGAGAAAGCTTGTTAATCTCCTCTACAGAAACGACAAGTTATCCAATAACAATATGAAACGCGACCAGCCAAACACTCGAATCCAACTTATCGTGCAATTATGTGCACACGCTTTTCATAACCTTGAATTCATTCGTTTTGATTGAATGAATACCAGGCACAGAAATTACTTGCATAAACAATTTCCTCTGTCGCTGTTCCTTTCAAAATGCTTGCCGACGAGCATTGGTCTGTATCTGATGTCAGACCGTTGCACATTTGAATAAAATGATATCTCGAGCCAGAGGTCTGTGGATGCAGCCTGAGATCACCAACCAGCCGACTGAACCGGGTCACACTGACTTCAACGGACGGGTCACACTTACTTCATTAGGCTAGCCCAGGGGTTGGCAACCCGCGGCTCTGGAGCCGCATGCGGCTCTTTAGCGCCGCCCTGGTGGCTCCCTGGAGCATTTTCAAAAATGTGTGACAATGGACTAAAATGGGAAAAATGTGATTTTTTTTGTTTTAATATGTTTTTTCTGGGTGTAAAAATGTGACAAAACGTTTTCCAATGTTGTAGGAATATTAAGAATAAATTTGATTTATTAAAGAGGCTTATATAAGGATTTTCAATTTTTTTTGTGGCTCCAGACAGTTTTGTTTTTTACTTTTTGGTCCGGTATGGCTCTTTCAACATTTTGGGTTGCCGACCCCTGGGCTAGCCAGTATCAAAATGTCTCTTACCATGGATCCCAGGTTGTTATGGAGACATTGCAGGCCCGTGCTGGCCATGATGTCCAGGGAAGGACAACACTCAATGACTTGGCTGCATTTGTTTGAGGGGTGAACAAACAGTGAACAGGCGGTAAAGAATCAATCGGCAATCATCAGTTAATCGAGTAAACAAGCTGGTTCCTTCGCTGGTGTTTCTTGGCAAGCTGATATTATAAAAAGCGTGTGTCTGGTTGGGGCACACCTGCTGTCACTTTGGCAGAAACATAATCCATAATGCATTGTGGGAGATGTAGTTTGTGGGTCAATACAGGCTTAAATGAGAGATAATTACAGTATATCGAAATAGTCATTCTAGCGCTTGCAGGCAACAGTAGTAGGCCACGTTTCGCCATCAGACCTTGAGTTTCACACATGTGCACCACATATTGCATTTGGGACTGTGTGTGGTAGCATCCAAGTCGGTAGCGTACTTCCTTAGTATTCGTAGTGGATCGATTCGTTGTTAGTTTAGGTCATTCGCAGCTGTGCCTCTGATCTGCCCTTAGAGCTGATTGGGCTATAAATTTCCCCAGAGGAACCTCCCAAATGGATCGATATAGTAACTACCCACATACATCGCCGTATTGTGGCGTTCAGCCTACATAGATTATACTGGCTGGGTGGTTTCAACACAGAATCGCAGGGTCATCTAGCAATTTGTGATACACTCATTGTGATAAATCGACCACTGGAAAGCGGCACAAACCAAAGTCGAGGCAGGATTGGAGGAGATCGTGGAGTCTGCAAGGTCCCCCAGGTTGATTCTACGTGTGATTCTTTCAATTCTTACAATTCAAGCGACACACATCAACGTTTTGAATTCCACGTTTTATTTAGATCTGCTCATCAAGTGCCTCACAGATGTTTGAGATGATGTTTTAGCGCCTTGGCCTTCAACTGCATGAGCAGTGACTCCACACGCAGACCTTTTAAGCCCAGTTGCAACACTTGCAGGCGTCGTCAAACACCAGTCCTGCGGCGCAGTGCTGCATGTAGGTGTTTCCCTGGTTGCAGTGATAGAAGTGGTTCTTGTTGGTCGGATCTGGGTAAAGTCCGTTGGACTTGCCAGAACAGAAGTTGCTTCCAACATCACCACCACCGCCGCCGCCGCCGCCGTGATGGGTGGGTGCAGGGGGCTCGGGGGCTGGGTGGTGCGTGGGCGTGACTGGGACGATTGGCTCTGGGCGGGCGGTGCAATCTGAGGAGAGGAGCGTAAAACATTTTCAAAGGACCGAACCATCAAGTCCGGCTGATAACCAGTCAAATGTGGTGTTTCTTACGAAGTCCAGTTCCCAGCTCAGTCTTGATGGTGTTGATGAGTGGGTATCTGCCCTCGCCGCAGAAGGTGCCACTGAAGTCATCCAGATCCAGACTCCACACCATGGCTCCTCCAAATCCGCTCTGCTTCAGCCATTGCAGCTGGAACAAAGGAAGTTGGTCACTTGCTGGTCCCAAAACCCAACATGGAACGCCAGTCTGTGGGATCTAAGCTGGTACCTTGGCGGTGAAACTCTTCTGGTTGTCATATCCAACCCAGGTCCCTGCGTCAAAGGCGTAGGGGACATCCTGAGCTGCGTCCCAGGCCTGGGTGGCTCCTTTCTTCAAGAAGGTGCAGATCTGAGAGCAGAAAAAGTTGAACAGTTGAGGGACCAAAACAACACAGACGTAGTCTGATGTTTGATATTCACAGTAGATAGATTCTAACCTCATAGTAGGCCCAGAAACCGGCCTGACGGGTGAAGGGTCCAGCTGGTCCAGGTCCACTAGCGGGAGCTCCCACACCAGTGGCGGAGGAAGCCAGACGGAAAGTGTGACCGTAGGTTGGGAAACCAACCAGCAGCTTCTCAGCTGGGACACCATTGCTCTTCCAGTAGTTCATGGCATAGTCCTGTGCAGAGAAACCAGCACTTACATGAACCTCATACTGTGATTGTTTAGACAGTTATCAGCAGATTTTGGACCATCGCACTGACCACATTGAAATAGATCATGGCGCCATGATCAGAGGGTCCCTTGAACAGAGGGCTGTTCTCTCCAACGTTGCGCTCCCAAGGACCGTGGAAGTCGTAGGTCATTACGTGGAAGTAGTCCAGCACACTGGCAAACAAACATCATAACTGTGTTTTTTTTTTTACTGCTAGAGAAGAAGTAGCAAACGTTACATGTTTCCATGTGCTCACGCTCCAATCTGGGCCATCTGGTATCCAGAGTCAATAGTTCCCTTTCCAGCAGAGACGGCAGCAGTCAGCAGGAGACGAGGACGGTTGGTCTTCTTACCCTCCTCCTCAAAAGCGGCCAACAACTCCTGTCGAGGGGACAAGGAAGAGGGGAACACGGATATTGATGTTTATTAGTATGTGCTTTTTGAATTGAGACATTTCAAAAGTAAAAGCACATGGACAAAGGTCAACCTGGCAGAGGACAGTGTAGCGCTCCTTGTCCTGGGGAGGAGAGCCACGAGAGCCGGGGTACTCCCAATCGATGTCCAGACCATCAAACTGGTACTGACGCAGGAACTTGATCACGCTGGTGATGAAGGTCTGGCGGTTGGCAGGAGAGGAAACCATGGCCGTGAACCTGGACGAGGACAGACGGAGATCTTATCCTCTCTTCATTCAGATACTAATACACTGCTGTGGTTGATGATTATTCGCCGCACTCACTTCTGAGTACCAAAGTTCCATCCTCCAATGGCCAACAGGGTCTTCAAGTTGCTGTTGCTGAAGACAACAATAGAATCCTGTCAACATCTGATGTCAGTCAGTGGGAGTACAAATGTTTACACAGTATGTTATCAAGTGTAGAACAAGGTCTATTTCTTCCACCTGGATGATAAGCCACTATGTTGCTCTACTCACTCATTCTTCAAGGCCTGGAACTGAGCGTAGAGCTTCTCGTCGTCCCACTCGAAGGTCTTGATCATGTTGTTGTCCATCCCAGCAAAGGCGTAGATGAGGTGGTCACAGAGGCAGGGGTCCACGTTGGTGGGGAAATACTTCCCTGCTCCGGGACGGTACTGTCCCCAGTTGGTGAAATAGCAGGAGAGGATGTAGGAGGATCCTGATGAAGACGAGAGGTGTGTACTTTAGAGTCCGATGCTGAAACTGATCACTGAAACTTGTTTGCACCGATTTCACTTACCTAGCTGCACATGCAGCAGGAGAGCCAGGCCTGAAGAGAGAGAGCACAGGGTCAAGGAATGAGAATCAATCTGTATCGTAAATTGTATTAAACATAACACATGTCTGCCGCAGGAGGAAGAGGCAGAAAGTTCAGTATTTCCTCTTACCAACGCAGATCAGAAGCTTCCCCATGGTGCCTCTGTACGACCGTCTGTGGGCAAGAAGCTACTTTTATATCCAATTTCGCCACCTTATCTGTTTGCCCATGTTTTACCGCGTTGGCCCATGTTTGATCGCTCAGCAAATCTCGGCAGACCAATCGCACTGGTTTGTTTGGTCAGAGCGTGTGAGGTGTTTGATAACCTTCAAGTACCTTTTGATAAGAACGTGATGTGACATTAGAGGTAACTTGATATTAGAGGAAACCAAGGTTATTGCTTTAAGCGCACCACTTCATCTCCTGCTTTTGCTAGATCACAAATCCAAGTTTTGCCAGAAATAGATTGTACTTTTAACTTTAAAACATTCCATTAACAATTTGAATTTACTTAAATTATGAAGGACAGATAAGAGGTTGCCTGCGATGCTGACAATGGAATTTTTTTTTGAGACAGAGAAAATTCCACCTCCGCCTGCCTACGCTGCCGTCCTTTGGAGTATCTACAGATTTGTTTATTTGCTTATGTAACTGTTGATTGACCCTACAATTTTCAGTCAGCCTGTTATCATGTTTTAAGTCTTGGCTTGCATCCTACTTGTCACTGGAACAGCGCATTATCCATTCGGTAATTTAGTGGATTATGTTCCATTACGTGCATTTGTTATCATGCACAAAAAGAAAAGAAAAGCATATCATTCTAGCAGTTGATATGAGTCGTGCATGTCATATCTAAGTCTTTTTTTACCCATTGACTGATCTTTGTCCGCCAGCACAGCGATCCCGTCAATACTGGGTCATGTGGATTTATTTGTCTGACTTTTGGAAAATGGATTTAAAGGAGAGTGAGATAAATGCGACATAAACAACGGAGCGTTACCCTGGAATGGAAAAGCCAAGAGGTGGCAAAATTCACAGCATGATCCAAGTCATGGGTCAGAAGAATGACTAGAATCAACCTAGATAATACTGAAAAAGAAATTTTATCATCCCATTACTTAGAAATTCATAACAGACAAAATGGAGAGATTAGTGTTTATTGATCAGATTAAAACTGAAAATGTTTTCATCGGAAATAAAAACCAGAACCGACAGTAGCCAAATATAAATGATGCATAATGATGAAATTATCTGGGCGCAACACACTGGCGACAAATTAGAAACATTTTGTTTTGATTTGAATTATTTTGGAGGCCTGGCTTGTGTAAGCGTGTGTGTGTGTGTGTGTTTGCATGTGCATGTCATCTCCATATATGTATTTGTACTAATTAATGGGGTGTGAACTGAATAACTTCCCCTTGTGACATGTATTAAGTGTGACTTCCTCTCTTTCTTTCAAACACATTTCTGGCTGGAGGCTCCCTCCGATTTTGTTTGTCCCTGAAGACGTTCCAAGCGTCCTCGGGGACAAACAAAGCCGTACATCATTTGTGTTGTTTCATCGTGTTCTCTGGGCTTTTCAGTGTGAAAAGACACAGGTACCCCTCATCCAGGCTACCAAACAGAGGCCGGTTGTACCTCTGGAGCCGCAGCGGCTTAGGACTCAGCTTGGGAACCTCGGGGTGACTATGAACCTCTCCTTCACTGACATTAGCGTCAATTACAACTGAAATGGCCCAACCATTGTTTGCACATACCTGCGGCCGGTGCAACCTGATGTTGACTCGCTGACGAAACAATCAGAGCGAACCGGCTGAATGCGAAACTATTTATAGCCTATGTGGCTGCAACGTCAACAACATTGTTCATTCAGTTTGTGACATGCAATTGCTGAAAAGGGAAAATGTCAAGGAAAGCACCCAACACACAGCCAGCAGATTCACTCAAAGTTTATCGCATTTAAAACCGCATAGTTCTGGCATGAAGGGGGAATGAACAGTTGGAGATCTCCACAGAATGAAGAGGGAAACAATGCCCGGTATGAAACTGCAACCCAAGGACGCGCCAGAGCCACTGGCAGCAAAGAGAGGCTGAGATCTCAGGCTCGAAACAAAAGCCAGAGAATATGAGAGCAAGAGAGGACGGGGTAAACTTGAGGCAAGGTTCTAAAGCACAACGCAAGATAAAATTCTGGAGTAAGCAGGGAGGCGCAGACACAAAGGGGACAAGACACAGGTTGGGAATAAGGGGCTGGGATCAGCGGGAACAGAATGTAGGAAACAAACTACAACCTCAAAAACAGTAGCGTAGAGTAGTGTACGAGGGGAAGGAGGCGGGCTCACAAGGAGGCGGGTGTCCCACGTGATGGAGATGTGAGCGAGTGAAGATGTTGATGAAGGGAAAGGTGGCCAACGGACTGAAAATAGAAGGAGGACTAAGGGTGGAGATACACAAACACCAAAGCAGGACCAGACGTTGACAAAAGGCCCGATGTGAGGCGATCCAATATGTCAACGTCACTGCCGCGTCCACATACACTTCTTAATCCCATAATGTGACAGGGCTGCACCATATCAAGCATTTTCGGCCATGTTCCACGATACCTCTGAGAAGTGGCGTCCACACCTAGTCGTCCATCGTGGAGAAGCGTTTGCAAAAAAGTTGTAGACGTAGTTGCCATGACTTGCTTTATTTGATATGCGACATGTTTGTTGCACTTGTGTACTCATTTGTTGCACCTTTTTCTTTCAGTACTGTGTTAATACACGTTAGGAGTGTGTGACCTGCCAGCCACTTCGCTGATAATGAAAACAAAGACAGATTATGTGGAGTGAAGGTATTTGATCGGATAAGACACAGAAGCTCACAAAAAGAAAATAAACAAGAGACGTTACTGCTTTTTTGAATGCCATTTTTATCTCCGTATATTCAGCAATTGTTTGACAGATGTTTCGACTGATGCCTTTATGCTACGGTCACACGCGGGTCACTCAAATGAAATGAATACACTTTGTGAAGATACATTTCAAATCCACACGCAGATGTTTTAAGCCCAGTTGCAGCACTTGCAGCTGTCGTCAAACACCAGTCCGGCAGCACAGTGCTGAGCGTAGGTGTTTCCCTGGCTGCATTCGTAGAAGTGGTTCTTGTTGGTTGGATCTGGGTAAAGTCCGTTGGATTTCCCTTTACAGAAACCGCTTCCAACATCACCACCACCACCGTGAGAGGTGGGTGCAGGGGGCTCGGGGACTGGGACGATTGGCTCCTTGCGGGAGGTACAATCTGAGGAGAGGAGCGTAAACCATTTTAAAGGACTGAAACATTACATCTGGCTGATAACCAG
Organism: Carapus acus; assembly: GCA_900312935.1. Classification (NCBI taxonomy): domain Eukaryota; kingdom Metazoa; phylum Chordata; class Actinopteri; order Ophidiiformes; family Carapidae; genus Carapus; species Carapus acus. The sequence goes on from OMPJ01022297.1 coordinate 22,727, forward strand.
TCAAAGGTGGTGTTTCTTACGAGGTCCAGTTCCCAGCTCAGTCTTGATGGTGTTGATGAGAGGGTATCTGCCCTCGCCGCAGAAGGTGCCGCTGAAGTCATCCAGATCCAGACTCCACACCATGGCTCCTCCAAATCCGCTCTGCTTCAGCCATTGCAGCTGGAACAAAGGAAGTTGGTCACTTGCTGGTCCAAAAACCAACGTGGAACACCAGTCTGTGGAATCTAAGCTGGTACCTTGGCGTTGAAACTCTTCTGGTTGTCGTATCCAACCCAGGTCCCTGCGTCAAAGGCGTAGGGGACATCCTGAGCTGCGTCCCAGGCCTGGGTGGCTCCTTTCTTCAAGAAGGTGCAGATCTGTGCGGGGAAAACGTTTATCGGTTAAGGGACCAAAGCACATGTAGGCTGATGATATATTAAATATTGTTATATATTTTCATAATAAACGTTTTCTGACCTCATAATAAGCCCAGAAACCGGCCTGACGGGTGAAGGGTCCAGCTGGTCCAGGTCCACTAGCGGGAGCTCCCACACCAGTGGCGGAGGAGGCCAGACGGAAAGTGTGACCGTAGGTTGGGAAACCAACCAGCAGCTTTTCAGCTGGGACACCATTGCTCTTCCAGTAGTTCATGGCATAGTCCTGTGAACAGAAACCAGCATTTATATCAACCACATGTGCGATTGCCACAATCATCGGCAGATTTTGGACCATTGCACTGACCACGTTGAAGTAGATCATGGCGCCGTGATCAGCGGGTCCCTTGAACAGAGGGCTGTTCTCTCCAACGTTGTGCTCCCAAGGACCGTGGAAGTCGTAGGTCATCACGTGGAAGTAGTCCAGCACACTAGCAAACAAACATCACCGTGATAGTTCAGACACAACAATCTCTTGTTTTTTTCTTTTTCTCGTAAAGGAATGGTAGCAAATGTTTTGTGTTGCCATTTGCTCACGCTCCAATCTGGGCCATCTGGTATCCAGAGTCAATAGTTCCCTTTCCAGCAGAGACGGCAGCAGTCAGCAGGAGACGAGGACGGTTGGTCTTCTTACCCTCCTCCTCAAAAGCGGCCAACAACTCCTGTCGAGAGCACAAAGAGGGAGGGAACATGGATGTGGATGTTTATTCGTATGTGCACTTTGAATCGATATGTTTGAAAAGTGAAAGCACATGGACAAAGGTCAACCTGGCAGAGGACAGTGTAGCGCTCCTTGTCCTGGGGAGGAGAGCCACGAGAGCCGGGGTACTCCCAGTCGATGTCCAGACCATCAAACTGGTACTGACGCAGGAACTTGATCACGCTGGTGATGAAGGTCTGGCGGTTGGCGGGAGAGGAAACCATGGCCGTGAACCTGGACAAAAACAGACGGAGATCTTGTCTTCTGCTCATCCAGACACTAAAACGCGGCTGTGTATTGATGATTATTCGCCACACTCACTTCTGAGTACCAAAGTTCCATCCTCCAATGGCCAACAGGGTCTTCAAGTTGCTGTTGCTGAAGACATCAAGACAAGAATCCTGTCAACATCTGATGTCAGTCAGTGGGTGTACATATGTTTACACAGTATGTTATTTAGTGTACAACAGGGCCCATTTCAGTATTCCATCTGGATGATAAGCCTACTACATGCTGTGTCACTGTCTCTACTCACTCGTTCTTCAAGGCCTGGAACTGAGCATAGAGCTTCTCATCGTCCCATTCGAAGGTCTTGATCATGTTGTTGTCCATCCCAGCAAAGGCATAGATGAGGTGGTCACAGAGGCAGGGGTCCACGTTGGTGGGGAAATACTTCCCTGCTCCGGGACGGTACTGTCCCCAGTTGGTGAAATAGCAGGAGAGGATGTAGGAGGATCCTGATGGAGACGGGATGTGTGTACTTTAGGGTCTGATGCTGAAACTGAGTACTCAAAGATGCATTTGCACCGATATTACTTACCTAGCTGCACGTGCAGCAGGAGAGCCAGGCCTGAGGAGGGAAAGAGAGGACAAAGGAGGAGAATTAATCTGCATCGTAGATATTAGATGTAAGACATGTCGGCGGCAGAAAGTTCAGCATCTCCTCTTACCAACGCAGATGAGAAGCTTCCCCATGGTGCCTCTGTACGACCATCTGTGGGCGTGAAGCTGCTTATATACCCGCTTCCCCGACCTTATCGGTGGCTACCTCATCGCCATGTTTACCTGTGTTTGACGACTCAGCAAACCTGAGGCCAATCTCACTCTTTTGTTTGATCACAACGTGTTTTGTTTCATGCTTAAGTGCCTTCAGATGGAAACTTGATATGATGAGTATGCAAGGTTACTGTGCATTCAAGGAAATACCGCGCCTGCTTTTGCATAGCCACAAAATTAGCCAATATTTACATCACTGTTCTAGTAAATGCTTCCTCTGTTCCGAAAATCAGTAGTAGCACATACCAGAAAAACAAATGTGGATTTTCTGACATAAGCTCAAATGACCTTTAGATCTGTGCTAACTGCCTTATCACCACCAAATAAGTGTGCAAAACATGCTGCTGAGAAATATTTTTCTCACCCTGGCCGGCTTTATCGCCATGAGATAGAAGCGTCACTTTGCTCCTTTCCTGGATCGCTTTGTGATATTTCTTGTCCTTGAATGCATATCAGCTGTCGTGGAGGCTAATGGCTCCGATTTGTGAGTTGAAATCTAACCGCCTCAGCGCGAGCGAATGTTTAAAGTTCCATTCCGAGAGACTTCAAAGCTTCAGGCGTCAGATTGCGACGTACGCTACATTCTAACCTTTGTCCAACTATAGAAACATGTACAAGGTCACATTATCATATCTCCATTTCCATCCCCATCGCAGCCGTGCCAGAGGATCAGGCATCCACTCGCAGCAGAGGTGACAGATTGAAAGTGTATCATCTTTGTCATTTCACGGCCCAGGGCTGTATTTTTTCTTTCCTTAGACCCATAGAAACCAGCATCTCTCCAACTTGTGCGTTTTCCAAGTGGCTAAAGCAGTTTGCAGATAATATCTTTTAAACCTTAGATGCACACGTTGGGTCAAAAATGACCCCTGGAGTTGATATTCCCCGAAAATCTTTATAAATAAAAATTGTAATATATTCATATTACATGTAGTCCTCATTAAACATGTTTGTGACATGTGACTATATTTTTCTTTATCTATGTTTTCATCCATTTTTTAAAAATAAAATTTTTTTTGAGAATTTTAACCCTTAGATGCACATGTATGGTCAAAAATGACCCCAGGGGTTGTTTTTCTTCAAAATCTTCATAAAAAGTTTTTTGAAAATATACATATTCCATGTATTCCTCATTAAATATGTTTGGGACTTATGGGGAAATATTTTCTTTATTCTTTAGTAATGTTTCCATTCATTCTGAGAAAATTCTCAATATTTTGAGAATTTTAATTGGGGTCAAATATGATGCTATTCGTTGAAGAGTGTAGGAATTGGTGAGCTTTGCATCCAAGGGTTCAGAGGGACATTTTAACTTCCCACCTATAATCACTAACGGTGTTCAGAGTCCATCAAACTTATTTCATTGCGGTGTGACAGGCAATCACACTTCCACAGTCCGATTCAGATTCAGATAATAATTTGCCATCTGAAAAAAAAATAGAATAAAAGATTAAACATCGCTTCTCCTGTAGGACATTTCTGGAGATGCTTTATTGACACCAGAGGGGAATCGCTGCTTCGCGTTTGACCCATCCTCATTATTTTGAGAAGCAACTCGGCGCCCGGGGAGCAGTTAGGGGGACTCGGTGTCTCGCTTAAGGACACTTTGACGGAGGAGCCCCCGGATCAAACCCACTCAGCGAGGATTGAAGACGTCCTAATTACCCTTGTGTTTGTCTGCGCTTTTAATAATTCACAGCTCAGGCTCCATCAAAAACCTCCATCTCGATCTATGGTCCTCTGGTGGATACTCTTTAAACTTTGAAATAGTGTTTTGAAGACGGCTGGAGGTGCTATGTAAGGCGACGCATCTGCTCAGGAGGAGAATTTCCAAGCATTGGAGAATTGGGCACTTAGAAAAGCAGTTAGAAATGTGAGCCGAGGTCAAACCCATCAGGAGTCCTGCTTTGGTGTGTGTGTGCGCGTGTGTGTGTGTGTGTGTCGGGAAACAAGTTTCCCACTCTGACCAACAGAGAGAGTCGGCGGGCTGCATCGTCTACTGTGCCCAGACGTCCTTGGGTTACATGCAACTTTGTCCATTTTTTTCCACGCATCCTTCACATTTCACGTTTTCCTCAGTGGACGGACTCTTCCAAAACGGGTAACGCGGCGGCGCGAAGCGTCGCAAACACACATCGGCGGCGCAGCTACAGCCCGCCAGCGCTGTGCTCGCTCGTATTTTCTGAGGCGGGAAATTGCGTTCAGCCTGTTGGACGTAGGGTGATCGTTCCGTGTCTGTCCCTCCTCTGCAGTTCCAAACATGTGCGGGAGGGGGGAGCCGGGCAGGGAACATAGACCTGTTGCCGCCTCAGACAAAGGGACACACACAAATACACACACACACACATGAAAACACAAACACAAACACATACACACAGTAGAACGTGTGGGCGTATGCGCTCCTCAAAGTCTCCCACAGTATGAATTTTCCTCAAGTGCCCACAGAGAGCAAAACGCAGATGATTATAAGCCTCTATTCCCGCGTGAGCTGCAGAGGTCAAATTGTGAGACTCTGAGTTAAAAGCCCAACAATCAGAGTGACTTTTAAATATGAGAAGGACTCGGCGGCCAGCGAGACAAACAGCCGCAATCTGTGCGTGTGCCTGCGTCTTTCTCGCCCTCTCTTGCTCCCTCTATTGCTCCGCGTGTGCGTTTATGTGTGCGTGTGAGTGTGTGCGTGTGTGCGTGTGCCACACTGCAATGGAAACCCCCCCTCCCA
>OMPJ01022298.1:6091-18367 GCA_900312935.1 Carapus acus
GAATGAGCAGGAGCAGGAACACAAACACACATACACACACACACACAGAGAGAGCGCACCTTCCTGTATTCTTGTTTGCTCTCATGGAATCTACAGTAAGTCTGCGGTTTGAATTTCTGGCTAAGTGTCTGTTTGTCAAAGGTGAAGCGGGTGTGTGAAATGCAACGTTTTAGCTAAAAGGGTCACACCGTCCATGCTGTCTTTCCAGCTGGCAGCAAAACAGCAAAAAAAACACCCAAAGCTTCAAGGAGTGGCCCTGACCGACCGCAGGGGCTCTTTGACCTCCAACTGATCTGCTTCCATGCAAAGTACACATGAAGTGAAAGCTGGAGTGAAAGCTCCGGCGAGACAAAGATGACAGGAGAAGTGACGGAAGAGACAGGCCGCGTGTGTTCGGGGGTGAGGGACGCCCCCACTTCCTACCTTCGGCCTTCAGTCCTGCTCTCTCTAGCTGCTCTTTAACCACGTCCTTTATGTGCTGCCACTGGGGGTCTCCTTCTGCCATCTCCTGCACTTTGACCACCTCATCTGGGCTGTTGCCCGTCTTATACTTAGTTATTTTGATCTTAACATGGTCGTCAGCCTCTTGGTCTGGGGTGACGAGACAAAAGAGGGACAAACAACACAGTTCACCTCAAAAGCCACCGAGCAGGACCACAGGATGGAGGGAGGAAAGAGCCGGGCCTTTTTTTGGCATCGAGTGTGTGTGTGCGTGTCATCAATCCAAATTACTTTGATAGGATAAAAAAAAAAAAAAAAAAAAAACACACCCACACCATCTGAGAACCCAAACAACCCATAGAATTTCCGATAAAAATTCTCTTTCTTTAGCTATTTAACTGTGTGGATGTGTGCCTCTTTCCCAAGGTGTTGACATGATGTGACAAACATCTGAGCGATGAAGAATGTGAGGATGATGGCGGTGGACACAGGGTGTGATGAAGCGGTGGACGTTCTGATCACCTGGCTGCCTCGGAGCCAAGCTCGGGCTGCCCCGGGTCGGGTCGACGGGGCTCTGTTCCGCCTCCGTTTCCTGGTTCTGGTCCTGGTCCTGGTCCTGATCCTGCACTTCTTTGTCCTCAAGATGGTCCAGCAGCTTGTCCAGCGTGGTCTCCAACGTCTGCGTGGCCTGGGTGCGATCAAACTCCCCTTTCAGCCCCTCTGTCTCCAGCTCCTCCTGGGCCTGGGGAGGCGAGTTGGGTGACAAACGAGACAAAAGCTTAAATGGCGGAAGAGTGGCGATAGAATCGCTGCGAGATATTTGCGGCAGTGAGTTACCTCGTTAATGATATTGTCAAACTCCTTCTGCATTTCCTCCTTTATCTCCTCGATCTTATCTGACGGCACAGAGAGGTCTGCGAGCTCATCCTCGAACTCCTGCAGCAGGCGTTCATCTTCGTCTTTGTCCTCTTCCCCGTGTGTCTCCTTTAGCGTGGTGCTGGTTTGTGATTCTTGTTGACGCTCTGCTTGTTTTTTGACTTTCTGCACACAAACAGTGTAGAAAAATGTTTTTGTTTTTCAAACACGTGATTAACGGTTAGAGAAATTCTGAGAGTGGCCATGAGGACCGCTCACCTTCCTGTTGCTCTCCTTTAGATGTTGGACAAATTTCATCAGGTCAGCAGGGTCGGTGATGATTTTAAAATTGAATTTTTCAACTGAGACACGATATTTAGAGGATTAAACAGAAAAAGCAGATCATTAAGTATGTCAACAGATGTCACTTATTGATATCTTATGTATCATTTCTGTTCAAGTGACCTTTGCAGGATGTAGAATAGACCATACAAGTAACACATACTGTACATATTTGCGGCGACAGCACAATGAAAAGTATCATTACTACATGCCTTTATTGTTTTTCAGACTATATACATCTACATTTTTCCATGTGTGCAGTGTGTGTGTGCAATACCTTCATCACCATCCTCTACAACTTCATTGTCTGTCAATGAGTTGTCTTCATCATCCGTTGCCTGTGGAAGACGATATACTGAATCAACAGAGTGAGCGAGATTGAGTAGTGAACCAGCGCCCCCTAGTGGTTGCGCATTTGTATTATTATTATTGAACCCTGAGGGGAATTTCCTCGTGTGGGATCATAAAGGGTTACAATATTAATTATTATCAATTACATTTCCCTGTTTATCTTTGTACCATGATAACCTTATTGGCGCACGACTGTTGTGATGAAATCTAACTAAACATTGATCGCATCCACCACAGGTTAGGAAAAAAGTGTGAGATTTTAATGACTTCTTCCTTACTGGACGCTCTTGTTGTGAGTCTGTTTCTTTCGCGCTGCTGGGCTTCGCAATCGCCTCCCAATAATCGGAATCCTCGTCATCGTCTTCGCCGACATCCTCAGGTGCCTCAGCAGAATCTGCGGCAGGGAGACAGCACGTCGTCAAGTCAACCACAGCGCAACCAGAGAGAGCTTTGTTAGGAGTTAGCGCAGGAAAGTTTATGGGGAAACCATCTCCCTGCAGACCTTTTCGGTCCTGCTCCGTGGGTGCGGACGACACTTCTTCTGTTGAAACTTCCACGGCGACCTCCTGTCCCTCGTTGCCCGCCAACATCTCATCAAGACTCCTCAGCTCCTCTGAAATCTGCTCCACTTTGCGCTTTGTGTCCGCTGGGAGACACAGATGAGAGAGGCATTAGGAAAAAACAGTAATTGGAGGTGAAAGCCAGCCGACAAGAGGTGCCTCGAGAGGGAAATCATTTATAACTGCCTGTCTGATCTGATAAAACCCTTCATTGGTTTCCTACTACAGTTAAGCAAAGTAAATCAAGACTCCGCCCATGTTTATGAGCTTTTTGCCCGACTTACAGACTTGAGCTTTGACGTAGTCCATGTACTGCTGGGCGCTCAGGGCTGGCTGGCACACGATGCCCTGGGGTTTGGCGGTGGAGGGGGGTCGCAGGAACGGATGCTGACACGTGCGACTGGTGTGGACTGTCAGCACGTAGCGGCACGACTGCGGCTCATCCACTCGGGCGATGTAGTCGCTGGAGCCCTCCTCACACACAAACTGCAGGTGAGACATTGAGAGGACAGATATTGCTCAACTCAGGCAAGCGTTGATATCTTGGAGAGGCGGCGGTTTCGAGGGACAAAATGGATGTGAAAGTAAATCGGGCAAACTGGACAAATCTGAGGCTATAAAACGGCGACGAAAGTCTCACCCGCACTTCAGTTTCTCTTGGACTTCCATTCAGATCACATTTAGAGCCGTTTATGTAGGTCTGGCTGTGGTAGCGCTTCAACCTGTGCTGCTTGGAGGCCTTTAAATACAACGAAAGATGGTGATTCAGAAATATGTACTGTGGACGCGTCTTGTGTTATTCAACCATACCGCAAAAAATAAAAGCAAAACAAGCATCAAATTCACTTTTAAATAATACAACCACTAAAACGCAGCGACGCTGGTGACTGTTTGTAATAAATGACATGACGAACAAAAGACAACAAAGTCATTTGTATTAAACGGTCACCACCAGGGTAAATATTGGAAATTTGATAGGATACATTTTTGCAACTAAGTTGATCACACATTGAATACGGACGCCATCGCATGAGTGAGATGCCACATAAATGTACCTTTGCCGTTTCATTGCTCCAGTCGAATTCAGATTCATAAAATCCAAGAAAGAGAATGTCGCCCTTGATTTCTGTGTCTGTGGAGGGAGTAAAGACGAATCAAAGAAATGAAATAATACTGAAAAATTAAAAAAAGAGAGCTGATGAAAACTCTCACCCTCAAGATGGTACTGTCTGATATATTGGCCGTGACAGAACTCGTACGACCACCAGTCTTTTGTCTGGGGAAAGAGGCAAACACAATTTTATTGTAATGCATACACACACTTCCACGCACACTTGCTTTTGAACAAAATGTTCGGCTGACATGTCCTGACATTTCAGGGTGCAAATGTGATGCTTTTTTGTTTTGAATTTGTCAACAAGAACCAACCTTGACCAGGCAGGAGGCACCGCTCATGGGGCTGAGGAGATCGGGGATGCTGGGCCCGGTGTATCCTGATGGTTCTGGTTCAGAAGCAGCATCCTGGTGGAAGCGGACGGCTTGAGCCGGCAGCCGACACTCATACATCTGCTTATACTTGCTGGACACCATCATGACCTCCTCAGTCTTGGTCTGTGAAACAAACATGTTGTGTTAACTGCAGCTAGAGTGGGACTATGCTGTAAACACACTCATACAGGCAAGCTGGACACTCTGTCCCTCTGCTCAGCCCATCACTAACATTGATCGATAATGCGAAATATTGAATGTGACAGTCACGCAGAGGCAATGTAATGCATTTGTGTTTACAAGCATGATCAAAGCAACTCGGTGAAGTTCCACCAAGCACTTGCATGGTACAGCAAGAGGACTGAAGTGACTTTTAATGTGGTGAGTTTGTTAGTGCTGGACAGTTTGGTTTGTATGAAACCAGATATTAAAGGAATCATTGATCTACTGGGGCTTCCAGGCATAAGCATCACGAGTTTGACGAATAGCCCAACAAAGACTGAGTACGGACTGAGTACGGACTGATCACGTCATTACCGACTTAAATCTCTGCACAGTATGTCCGGGATCTATCACATGAGGGGTGAAGGGAATGTTAAGGGTGACAGGGATCGGGGAGCCCCTAACTTAGTGCATAAAGTCAAATGGTGGGTAGCGCATATTACAATCATTCCGATTTATTCCGTCTCTGTCAGTGTAGAGGTGACGCATCTGCCACAGCCGTCAACAGTGGCTGCAGGTGGCGCGATTCTCACCAACTCTAGGCAACCATTCCTGTCTTTATCTGACGCTGCAGCTGTGTTTGCTTGGCAAGTTTTACATTCGTCCTGCTGATATGCAGATTCACTGACACGATACTAATCCAGGTTTCTGCAATGTGTAAACGGCTACCGTCTTGCTAGCTAGCAACCCTTAGCTTTACTTAACAACCCAACTCACCTGACCGAGGATGACGGGGTCTGAAAGAATTTGTATCCCATATTTCATTTCATTGAGCTCCTCAAAATTCAAAAAGGACGAAGCGCAGAGCGGACATATCGTCAGGAGAACACACAATCTGTTAAGCCACCGTACGCAGCTAGCAGCCATGATTAACTCTCTCATGACGCCTGACAGGGAGCGGGGACCATAACACCTGGGACATTGACACGTGATTGGCTACGGAGGGAGGCGCTAGCTGTTGATTGGCCAGTTTTCCTGTCAATCACAAATGTCTTTGTTTTCCTCCTTTGTTATATGCCTCGTTTAAAATACCATGTCAGCACGGTAAGGCGGGAGCTATTGCATTTACTGTATCGTCATGTAACGCCGCCCGGCCAGACTATCCACATAAAGTTTGAAACAAACCCAGCAAATTTGACAGTAGCCGGCGTACCATTGGACTGGGACGGTTGGCGTGTCATCCCACAATTTGGCCACATAACGGTTATGCCTTCAATTTGTCCACAACTCAGTGTCTCACCCTCAAATTAAGGGCATCGTCACACGTTCAAACGTTTTTGTTTTTGATCAATCGATAGAGTAGATTTACATTTTTTCATCAAACACCTCACACCAACGTCTTCTCCACACACAGGATTAATCGCATGCGTGTACGTTAACGTAAACCAGCCATGAGGAGGTCACTTTCGAATAAAGTGTATCTATTTGAGCAAGACGCAAGATGCCAATGTGATGCAGAGAGGGAAGGTATATTAAGTTTGTGTCCAGGAGACACACAGAAGATATGGAGTCAGATTGTTATACACAATTCTGGGCGGTCTTGAGGGATGCAGAAGAAGGAGGGAGGTGATGGTGCCAATCTTTAAGAACTTCTTTAAGAAAGATTAATGATGCCATTTTTGGTCTAGGAGGGCTGATGAAGAAGCACAGAGAAGGTTAGAGGGAGTTGTGCCGTCCCTTTGTCTTTGTGAACGCATAGGGACGGCGTATGATAGAGACAAGAGGCTGAGTTGGAGGAGGCAGAGATGAAGATGCTCTGAAGATGCTCAGGTTTTGTTTGGGAGAATCCAGGTCAGACAGCGTTAAACATGAGACCCTCAGTGGAACAACTGAGGTGGAGAGACTTGGGGAGAAGGTCATAGAGGCAAGATGGAGACGTTTTGGGTCATGTGCAGAAAAAAAGATGGTGGGATGCTGACAGAGGATGCAGGGGATGGAGCTGCCAAGAAGAAAAAGGAGGAGAAGGAGAGGAAGACCACAGAAAGGGTTCAAGGATGTCGTGTTAGATGTACGTTTCAAGTAGGTAAAGAAGGATGACCCGCTGTGGCGTCCCCTGGAGGGAGCAGCCGGAATGAGAAGCAGACGGGACGTGTTCAGACGCATCCTCCCCCTCCCTCACGTTTCAAATAGGATTCACTCTATGTTACGATGCGCGACTTTTCATTTCCAATAAAATTACCTCTCATGTGATGTTACGGCCCACTGCCTGACCGCTGTGTCTATGTCTGTGTGTGCATGCATGCGTGTGTGTGTGTGTGTTTGAGTGTGTGTGTGTGTGACGGAGGTGCGGCGCTGCAGGGAGCGTCCATCCATCGGAATTAGCCCAGGGAAGATGTGATCTACTGCCTCCGGTTTGGCTCCATCTTTTACGGCTGCATTCTAATCTCATTGAGAGGACGAGAGCGAGAAGGACGAGCTCAGCGGAGAAGGAGGAGGAGGAAGAGGAGGAGGAAGAGGAGGAGGAGGAGGAAGAGGGGGAGGAGGTAGGTGAAGCCGATCGTGCTCGCCTTTTATCCGAGGTGGTCCAGCCGTTCACAGCTGATCCGCGCGAATTAAAGGCCGCGCATTCTGGGATTTTTTTTATTTATCTATTTTTTACCGCGTTGTTTTTGTTGTTTGTGTTGTTTATGTTGTTGTTTTCTCGTTATCCTCCTCCAATCTGGGAGCCCAGATCATCTCACCGCGGGAGTACGCACGACCAGGATGAGGCAAAAAGCGAAGATTTAAGGAAAAATACATGCGTGGTGGACCATTTAAACATCGGACTCCCATTTGCGACGCGGTAAGCTAATCAAGGCCCGCCTCCCCCTGCCCTCGGCCGGGCTGCGTCTGCGGAAAGATGCGCCCCGCTCGCCGGAGGATCGCGGTGTCGGTCTGGGGTGTTATTCGTGTGTTAAGAGGGATGTCTGGAGGTGGAGGTTGAGGTGGTGGGGAGGGAGGAGGGAGGAGGGGGAATAGGAATGAGAGGCGAGGCGTGTTTCATTATTTGAATTAGAATTTGTGGGGATGAGCGGCTAAATCTTCCAAGCTCTCCTCCTCCAGCTGGGCTATTGTGGCTACACAGCTGACTGGGAGGAGGCCTCTGCCTCTGCCTCTGCCTCTCCCACCCCCAGCCAAGGCTCATCTGGAGGGGGAGATTCTATTATAAGTACAGGACTATTAGCATGAGAAGTAGAACAAGGGATGGAGAGACCGTACACTGGATATGGACTTGTTAGTGTTTTCTCTGTGATTATTATGCTGCATGCTGCGAATACAGTATAAATACGGTATTATTTGCTTGAGAAGTAGGATGAGGGATGGAGAGACAGATCTCATCGTTTCTGCTGTGATTTGCGACCGTGTCCACTGAATATGGACACATGTGTGTGGTTCATAGTGGTTCCTCTGTATATCTTTTCAGGGAATCAGGAATCAGGGAATTAGGAAATCTGGACTGTCATTACAGCAATTCACTTTGCGTAATAAAAATAAGATGCAAAGTTCTGGTGCATGCGTATACAGAAGAAATATATACACAAAGAAGCAAATATATACAGAAGAAAACACAGTAATAATAGCAACTGCAGTGTTGGAAATGGAGAAGAATAAACAGGAGTGTTTTTATTGCACATGGTAGCTCCAGTGCACTATTTGTTGTGTTGCACAAGACTTGTTGTTGGGCTACATTTGTTTACTTAGTGAGGAATAAGCAATGAATGTGGGCGTGACGGCACACGATGACGCCTCACTGAGGGCCAGTTGGAACTATTGTGGGTCAGCATCATTGTTGTCGTCTCCCCAGTTCATAACTGTTCCTTTGCCTGTGTGCGTGTCAACACGAGCCGCCTGTAACGTCCGTGTTGACGCCTAGAAACCTTTTTTTTCTCGATGTGAATCCGTCTAGATTAAACCACGTACCATGTCTCGCCCCGGGCGTCCAGTGTCCCTCCCACCAGAGTCCCACGTGAAAGAAGCACCTGCCTACGTCCTGTGAGAGCTCCAGCGAGTCTGGTAATTGTGCGATCTCGCTAAAGCATACACACACACACACACACAAGCACACATGCACACACACGCGCGCTCATTGCTGTTTGTGAGCAGGTGAGCACTTAAAGGAGGCCATTTCCTCGTGCTAATGCGCCGGGCCTCAACTAGGCGCGGCTACCAGAGGCCCCTGAACGCACCATCTGGCCTATATTGATTCAGTCCACCTGACCACAAAGATGCTAAGCTGCCCCGTTCCCAACCCCTCATCGATTCCCCCTGTGGACCGTACGTGTGCACACACATGGACACACACACGTGCAGTAGCGGGAATTGTGTCCCGCGCCATGATGGCGTCCTTGTGTGCAGTTGGAGCGGCAGCGGAAATGTCTCGGCGCTCCTTTAAGTGCCTCCGTCCTGTGACTGTGTGTCTGGATCTGCTCACGCACTGATGTGATTTTGTGGGATGTTTGTTTTCCAGATGGGGAAGGCCTCCGGTCCTTTGCGTGCACTTTCTTTGTGGTTTCTGGAGATGCAGGTGTCCACAGGCGACGCCCTTTCACTGATGGGATAGAGGCAGTTGGGTACATTTTTTCTGCTCCAAACCTTGTCGTAAATTTGGAAACCAAGCAACAAACATCTCCAAACATCTCCCTCTCAAAAGATTAGACACAAATGACTCAAACACCCACATAACGGGTGCTTGTTGTTGCTTTTCTTTAAGACATTTCAGTCAAATCATCTGTTTCTCCTCAGATTTGCCATGCTAGCAATGCTAGGAAGCTAGTAGCATGAAATAGCAGCATGTATGTGTATGAGCGAGTGCGGAGGGAAGTGTTGGATTATAAATGCTAAGTGCAGACATATATAAAAGTTAATTCATCAATACTCCAGGTTTTGTACCCCTAGTGGAGAATGTATTTTTTTTTCATCATTTTTCGCGCAGTTTCTGTGCCTCAGTTTGTTGGAGGTTAAGAGAAAGAGAGAAACAAAGAGAGCTCAATCACGCCCACAGACTCTTCCATGTGACACACACACACACACACACACATAACACATGCACACAGACTGAAACACACGCACAGGGATCCTCCCAAAAAAAAAAAACACTTAAGACAGAGAGCGGTATATCCCAAATATCCCAAAGGCAGAAGGTAAGAGAGGACTTTTGTGATGAGGACACCATAGTCTCTTCTTTCTACCCCGCCAAACAGAAAGGAGGAGTAGAATAGAGGCGAAAACAGGAGGGAGGGAGTGAAGAGGGGAAATAGGAGTGGAAAAACAATTCCAGATGGTGAATTGACACTGAATTAACTATTGAAGTGCCAAAGCTGAACTTAGCAGTGCGTGTGAAGCTAAGCTAAGATAAGGTAAGGTGAGGAACCCCCAGTAGATAAGCATCGCTAGATCCTCAATACTCTCTAGAACTGTGTCTTTTGGGTATTTCAATCACACACACAGATACATATACACACCCTGACTGCGTCTCTCCCGCGTCAGCTTTTAGAATGCGCTCCCTGAGGAAGACGCTGTTCCTAGCCATCTTGGCGTCAGTGGTGCTGGTCCTGGCTCTCCTCCACTCATGGCCCACCCGCGGCTACACCGCCGTGGACGTGTGGCAGCTAGAGCGCCACCTGGAGGACAGACTCCCGGAGCCGCCCGACCACCGATTGGGCAGCATCCCCTACCGCGTGAGGGACAACGTGGCCAGGTGAGCGTCAGTCAACGGCAAAGACCATCTGAGCTGTTCTCATGTCCTCGTATCTGATGTCCTCCGTCTTTCTCGCGCCCTCCTCAGCCTGCTGGCACGTAACGGATGTGTGTGTGAGGGCGAGAGCGCGAGGGTGAACCTGCCCTTCGCTCAGCTCCTGTTCCCGCGGGTGTCGGCCCACCCGCTGCACACTGCCTTCGAGGCCTCCGAGCTGGATGAAATGAAGAGGAGACGGGCAAAGGAGTACCAGAGTTTCCAAATGAGGTGAGAGGACAGTGTAAGGTTTTATCCGTTTCCCGATAAAACCTCAGTCCAAATGATCAGATCTCCCAGCCAGTCCAGCATCGATCAGCAGTGGCGTCGTCCCATAAAGGTGACGTCTCCGTCTCTGACCCCAGGGGAAGCTGTTCATGCCCTTGCACTTGTCATTTCCAGCCGTTGGGCGCCCCTCTGAATTGAATACTTCCCGTTGCAAAGTAAACAGGATGAGGCCTTCTCATTGTTCATTCTCTCAACACTGTCATCACTCCAAAGACCAGAACAACTTCTCACATTTGTCAATTTTGTGTGCGGTTGTCTCTCCCCAATGGCGACCTGTTTTCCTTGGATTTGAATCTGTATCCACTATCTAAAATTGAATCGATGGGTTTCTATGCCAGATATTGAGTGTGTGTGTCCGTAAATAGGTCCCAGACTCCTGCTGACATCCTCATCATCGCCGAGGCCAACAATCCCTTGCAGTATCCCACACAAGGGGTGGAGGTGCGACCCCTGAAAACAGTCCTGATCCCAGGTGTGACCTCGCACAGTTAAGGTGACGCTCGCCGCCATGACACCCACAGTTTCCCACACTCACCGTGGCGCGTCCTGTTTTTTCAGGTTTGGCCTTAGTCGACCTTCCCCGAGACCTTTACTCAGTAAGCAGATAGCGGCCTCCGTCTCCTCAAAGACTTCTAAGCGTGCTTTGCTTCCGCTAACTTTTATTTTCGCCTGGCAGTTAAACATCACTGCCACGATGGGGACGCTGAACGTGGCGGCGGAGGTGGACGGCGTTAAAGTCAAAGGTGACGGCGACATGCACATGACACTGACCAGCAGCCTCCTGCCCAGCCTCAACCGACAGCTGCAGTTTGTCACCTACACCAACACGCTGTTCCACCCCAGCACAGCCGACACGGGTGAGGGGCTCCTCTATTACAAGACCTCTAGTATGACATACTGTATTATCCAGACTACATGTCACTTTGGAGTATAAGTCGCACCAACCAAAATATGCATGATAATGACGGGCATGAAATCATATAAGTCGGACTGGACTATGTGTTGCATTTTTGCGGGAATTTATTTTACAAAATCCGGGACCAAAAACAGACATTTCATCTTGAAAGACAAGTTACAATAATAACAATAGAATAGAGAAAAACAGGCTGAATAGGTGCATAGCATGCAAACGAAGCAGATTGATGGTTATTCAGCTATCTGAAGCAATGACAACCAACTGAATAAGTGTCTGGTATGTAAGTTCATCAAAATCCTCCGTGTCACTCCGTCTCACTAAATCCATTGAATTTGTCATCCCTGATGTCACTTCTGAACAACTACAGAGGTATATGAGGCATCGCTTCCTCTTCTCCTTCTTCCTCCAGAGGAGGAAGCGATGCTATAAATACTGTAATTGTCGTAAATTTTATTGCTATGGCACAGGAGTAGCAGATACACGTACACAAGCCTAGAGTGCCTTCGCCCAGTTGTCAGTGTGACAGTAACAAATATGTGATATTGCATATTTCAATAATTAAATGTATAAGTCTCATCTTAAGTCACACCCATGGCCGCACTATGAAAAAAAAGGTGCAACTTATACTCCAGAAAATATGGTATCCGGTGGACCATTGAGATACTTTTTACCCACTTGTTTCACCGAGTACTTTGTCTATTTGAAATCGCGTTGCTCGACTCAGCTGTCATCATTTGAATTGATTTTGCCAAATCCCATTAATTATGACAAATTTAGTTGCTACTTGAAGAATCTGATTTGCAACAACAAAAACTGCTGCTGCTGCACTGAGACACTGTTGTGATCGTGGCCGTCTGCGGTCTCTGTGCTGGTCTGCACAACCCCAGCAGGAAGAAATGATCTGGGAGATGATTTATCTTGACAAATCACAGCTGGTTCCGTATGACCGGATATTGTATAGTGAGTGAGAAACCACACAGCACGATATGCTGTGTGTAATCGGTGACAGGGTCTATGCTACAGGGAGCCTGATATCCTCTGCAGAGAGTCCCGATAATGGGACCCAAACATCACAAACAGGGTTTTGGACTTGAAAGAATGTC
>OMPJ01022304.1:3608-14117 GCA_900312935.1 Carapus acus
GCGTGCCGCCGCCGCCTCGGGGTCCCGGCCGCCCCCCCCCGCTCTGCGCCGGCAGGGTGCACGCAGACGAGGACGAAGGTCGAGGTAAGAGCTCCACTCCATCACTAGTGGGAGCTGTTGTGACCTTTACGTGGCATTGTGGGGTATCTGATCGTCTGTGTTTCTCCTCCGACTCACACACACACATACACACACACACACACACACTCCCAGGTGCGTATACAGTGCTGGATGTGGCCTTAAACCCTGCCGCACTACACCAGTGTGGGAGAAGTGAAGCCGAGACGACACAGGTGTGTCTGTTGGCGCTTAGCTTCGCCCAGCAGCAGCTCGGTTATCGGTTGTCTCAGCTGTACACCGTCATCAGCAGCAGCCCCGTCAGCAGCCCCCACGATGTGCAGCGCCGCCTCGGCTTCCGCCAGCTCCCCCGCAGCACCGCCCAGCCTCCCACAGGTAGATCCACCTGGTTCTGCTGTAGTTCCTCTGCTGTGTTTTCTTAAAAACTTCTGTTAAAACACGGCGGCGTCCTTTCCTCTAGCCGCTCAGACCCCGGCCAACCTCCTGCAGCAGATCACCTCCCTGCGTCTGGAGGAGCCAGAAGTGACCTCTGACCTCGCTCCCCAGCCGACGGAGGTCGAAAAGAAGAATTTGATTGAGGTTTTGTCCAGCACGTCCATGCCGCCACCGCCGCAGCCCCGGCACAGGCTGGAGGTGAAAAGCGATGTGACAGGGGTCGTTCGCAGCCTGGAGCTGCTGGTGGAGCTGCCAGAGGTCCGGTCCATGTCAGAGTGTCAACTCCAACTGTCAGAGGTCAGCCTGCAGCCTGTGTTCATAGGTGGATATCATGGTGAGAAGTGGTCATCTGTTGGTTTCTGCTCTGTAATCGTCCCCCTGTAGGACAGCGTCTCCCTCGAAGTGGGGGACACCTGCTCCTTGCTTTTGGACCTGCCTGTCCCTGTGGACGTGGACAGCGCGTCTGCCACCTTCAACAAGGAAACGAGGAGGCTCACTGTGAAAGTATCGGCGCTTCGCCGCGTCGGCCGAGCTGCCTGAAGCTGAGCAGCCATTAGCGCCGCTGAATCTACTGCCCCATCAACGCAAATGGAGCAAAACGAGGCCGAACTCTGGCCGGCAAACATTAAACATCTCTCCTATTACCTGCCGCATCATTAAAGCAGCGCTGCACCGCATTCCCGTGTGGGCGGACAACATATTTAATCCAGGATGATAACTGACCGCGGCTGCCTGAATGCGGGATTTGTTTATGAATAAGTGGGAGGGCGAGCAGAGGCGTAATGGCGGCGTCACGTTACGCGGTGGGAATAACAAAAGACGAAAGGTTCCATGCAACAATTCATTTTTATTAAAACATCAAAATTGAGGCAGAACAACAACAACAACAACATCACGATTTGGCAATCTGGAACTTGAGGAAATTGTCAGCAGCACTTTGTCGTCAGGTGGGCGTAACACACACTTAGGTTTAGCTTACAGAGCACAACACTGGCCGTGGGACGCAGGTTAGCTTGCTAGTTAGCATTACAATGCGTCAATATTCACCAACCGGCTGCATGAGGTGGACTAAAGTGGCACAAAGTTATGAAGTGAGAGCCTTCATATGAAACATTCAGGTTTGCAACAATGTTCTGTGCTAAAATGGCGTCCAGTCGATTGGTCCCAGTTCTCCTGTGCAGAATAATAAATAAACCACTCTTAAACATTCATGGAGCGTTTTGGTCATCGTAGTTTGCTCTTGGACGTTTCTGTTGAGATGGGTGACCGACAAAGCAACAACAACATTCATCTTTGTTTGACTTTTGGCTTGATGGTGTTTGTAACATGGTTTTCTGCACCTGCTCTCTCTCTCTGTGAGTGTTTGTGTGTTACGTGTTATGCAATCGCACAGATCTTGGACGGGATCTCGTTCAGAGGGGGTCCACGCTGGCGGTTCTACCTCCTCTCGCCGTGATCTTCCTCCACCCAGGCCACTATCTTCCCCTCCCAGCCCGGCACCACGGCCGCGTCCTGGAACACCTGCAGACGATTTCAGGATTCGGGTTTTGTTCTGATTTCATGAGGAATCGAAACTCCGGGCGTCGCTCCATGCGGCTTCAAACCCAGGAGTGAGCTGGCAGTGCTATTAATAGGAGCCGAGCCGGTGTGTGTGTATGTGTGTGTGTGTAAGTGGCGGGTTGTGTTTGCTCGCTCAGGCTGATCTGAGGAGCAGCGGAGGCTATAATTTGACGGCTGCCTACCTCCTCCTTCACCGTGCCAAACTCCGGGTCCAGGGCCTTGAAATGGTACCGGAAGCTGCCCTGCCGGTCCACAGCCACCTTGAAGTCTCTCAGCGTGACCTCACCCAACCTGCAGCAACACGGGCGGTGAGCAGCCTCCAGCTTCACACACACACACACACACACACATACACACACTTACACTCCCCTGTCCCGACCGCCGGTCGACAAAATGGCCTCAGGAGGATAAAATGTCTCAGTGCACAATTTGTTCTGGAAGATGCTGGGGACAATCTCAGAAATGTTTTCTTGTTTTTTTTTTTTTTATAATCAAAGTGTGTGAATATTCTCAGAGCAGCAGGAACAGTCTGAAGTTAAGATCAAACCCCATTTCCTCCCAAAATGAATTTTTGCTGTTAAATTGAGGGCAAAAAACTGCACCTCTTAAAAACGCATCTCTATGAGATTCTTTCTTATTAATACAATCACTAAATTTACCCAAGAGAAATTATGCCAGACTGAGTGATTTTTTCCTCAATTTCATAATATTCCTCCTTATAGAATTTCCAAGCCAAATGAAGTAATTAAACTATAAAAGAAATGATCTCGGAAATAAAACCCTTCATTGCTGCTGCGATATCATCATATATCAGTAAAGCGTAAAAAATTAAAAAAAACATTAGAATTAATTTGGAGACTACCAAATGTATTTTAGACTCCTGAGTATTATTCATAAAACTATAAAGCTGTGAAATGAGCATCATCCAGTCAGCTCATCTGTGAATTCATGAATAAAAAACAGTTGAGTGTGTGTGGGTGTGTTTTTGTGCGTGTGTATGTGTGTGTGTGTGTGCGGCACCTTTTAGGGATGTTGATGAGGAAGGGCGTGAGCGATCGGTCGGTGAAATAGAGCACTTTGGTGGAGACGGCCGTGTCCAGGCCGGGGCTGCTCAGCGAGTGTGCCATCTCTGCAAAACACAGCAGAGTCCCCTCAGCCCGAGTGGGGGAAACAGCGCCCCCCTTGGGTCAGCCTCAGCAACAACATTGAACAATTAGATCGAGGGGCACCAGCTGATAAGTTGCACATGACAAGCCCTACGCAAACAGGCGGCGGGTTTGTCTCACTGGAGCTGGGCGGCCATGAGTCTCGGTCGGTGGAGTTGGCTCGGCGCCCCGGAGATCTGAACTCCTCCTGGGGAGGAAAAACAAACGAGTCAGCTGAATGCACGTCTGCTGAGTCAGCGTGTTTTCCCTCCATACTAACCCTGTTTGTTTGGGTGCGTTTGTATGGAGCTTAGTGTATTGTGGGGTTTGTATGTATGCGTATGTGTGTGTGTGTGTGTCCTCTCTCACCCCTCTCTCCTGTCTCCGCTGGGCGTCGGCAGAGTGGAGGCGGTCCATCAGGCTGGCCACGCCCTGCTCCAGCGTGTCCAGCGTGTGGTGCTGGGGGTCGTGACCTGAGAAGCTGTCCCGCAAACTCCGCAGGGCCTCGCGGACCAGCTGCAGCTCCTCGCCCTGCCACACACACACACACAGCCCCGCCCAATTTACCTCGCCGCTAGGGAGCGAGGGAGGAAGGAAGCGAGGGAGGAGACTCACAGGTGCGCCATGTTTGAACGCTGCAGGAGAGGTGGAGACCACCGAGCTGCTGTAACCACCGTTTTCACCCCTGAAAGACTAAAAGATGGAGGAGATTACAACTTATGTGCAACAAAAATCAGGAAACAAAACAAGGTCACCATTAAGCATTAATATTTGTTGTTGCTGTTGTCCTGTTGTTGTATTTCGGAGCAATACTATCCCGAACTTATCTGAGCTTACCTTATCTGCTGTCAAAACACTGGTTGAGGAAGGGATGTACTGTATAGATGGAGAAGTGAAGTTGTTGCAATGCTATCAATTTAGCATTTTTTCGATTCTATTTATTTATCCACCCTCAGTTTCTTATCGAAATTCGTCAGAGAGGTTGTGACCTGTCTGAGCACAGCCCGAGTGCGGCGTTGGGACAATGAGACTCTGTGTGGAGGTCAGAGAAGAAATAACGAATGGTCGGCTGGAATACGAGCCAGCAGGCGGGGAGACGGCAGCAAACCCAGGCTTGGAAAAACAGACAATTAAACTCCAAGGCTGCTGGGACAGGCTCCATTTTTCTGCCTGTGACTTGTATGTGAGTGGATACACGCACACGCACACAAACACACGCGCGTGCACACAGTGTCGGGTATAAAAGTGCACGATGCTTGTTTACACACCCGTCCCAGGCTGACCTCTGCTGCTCTGTGCGGAGTGTCGTCCAGCTTGTGCTGCAGCAGGTGGCGTTCCTTCTTCCCCAGTTGCTGCCGTAGCAACACAAAATTCAAAGATGAAAACAGCCGGGCGCCGTCACGTCTCCCTGCATTTCAGAATTAATCTCACGGCAGAATCTCTCACCTCGTATTCACTCAGCAATTTGTTCCTCTCGCTCAGGTTCCGTTTCAGCTCCGCCTGCAAACGAGGGGGTGGGGTTGAAGGGTGTAGACACGTGAGCGTCAGATCTCAGCGGCTGGAGCGTTTCGTCAAACGTAAACCGCTCACGTTTTCGCCCTCCAGCTGATCCCTGGCCATGTTGCTCCTCAGTAGTTCCTGTTTCAGCTGCAGCACGGCGTCTTCCTGCACCGCCAACCGCAGCTGCAGAGCATCCTAATGAGACACACACACACACACACACACACACACACATGCATCACTGCCTCATTCAGAGCAAACACACGTCTCCAAAATCCATACAGAAATGAAAATAAAGGACCATGTTTGTTCCAAAGTGCACCGTCATCAGTCTGCAGAGATAGTGTGGATTGGATTGTCTTTACTCTGAGAAAAAGGTCACGAAAACCGGGATTTTACCTTAATGGCCTGAATGTGGCGCACTTCCTGCTTGTGTCTGAGGAGTTCTCTCTGTGTCCAAACAAACAGGGGCAGACATTAGAGCAGGAGACCCCAGGCGGGGGTGACTTGGGCGCGGGCCCTGCCGTACCTTCAGATCCAGAGCCTCCTCCACGCTTTGGTCCAGACGGCTGCGGATCAGAACCTTCAAAGACGAGCGAGAGCGGGAAGATGTCAGAGAGAGAAAGGATGAAACAGATCACAAGGTGCTGCTGAGTGAGGCCGGCCGACTCATCAAGGTCAGAGCCAAACGCGCACGCGTGCACACACACTGGCACGCAGGCACATCTTAATCACACACAATGAATTGAGCAGACAGAGGGCGACGCACCAGTTGGTGGTCGGCGTTGGCTCGGCTGTCGCCAAAGCTCATGGAGCCGTCCTGGTCCTCCTCAGGCAGTGAACCGTGGAGCAACAACGCCTGGGCCCAACACACGCACACACACACACACACACACCCTTTACCATCTGTTGTGTTGGTTCACGATGAACTTTTTAGAACATCTAAGACCTGAATTTAGATCTGAATAATATCTCTAAATAATATCTACAAACATCTTCACTCATCTCGGTATCGTGACGTTTGTGATGCTCCACAGACCCCCCCCCGCCCTGACATTGCCTCCACCCGCCCACACACACACACACACACATCTACAGCGTCGCAGAACTTTCCAAATGACTGACGCATGACCGACTTTTATTTTAAGGCTCAAACTGAAGACCGAAATCATCTTCCCCCTTTAGTGAGAGGCGCTGCTGAGTCTCCACAGAGCACGCAGTGTCTATAAAGAAATCTAGATGCCCTGAATTTTGTCAACAAAGCGTTGCTGTGATGCTATTATGAGCCTTGTTTGCCGCATCAGGCTGCCACACACCGAGGTTTCCATGGCTTTTCACCCTCATCGCCCAAAGCTTCTCTCTCTCTCTCTCTATCTCGCTCTCTTTCTCTCTCTATCTCCCTCTCTCTTTGTCTCGCTATCTGGGTTAAGGTGTGCCTTGTCTTTGCCATTCTTTTTTTTCTTCTACCTGCAGGCGGAACACCATCCTTCGGGCATCCTGCATCTCCTTCTCCAGCTGCTCCTGATGGGCGTCCAGCTGCTCCTCCCAGGTCTTCTCCTCCTCCGGAGCAGCTGTGGCCAGAGAGGGGCAGAGGCCACAGAGAGCCACCTCCTCTGAGAAAGATAGAGAGGAAGGCAGGGGTGAGAGAAAGGTGAGGAGGTGAGGCCCAGGGGTGCTGTAGGGATCGCTGAAGTTCTGGCGTCTCTGGTGCGACCCACCTGTGACTGACTTCTTCTCTGTCACCTGAGACTTGTCGTCCTGCGCCGCCACCTGCTGCTGCCCTGACTGATCGCCGGCGGCGGCGGCAGCGGCGTCTGCCGGGCCGTCGGCACTCGAGCTGATAACGTACTCGTCTTTGGGGGAGTGAGCCGGGCTGGCCGAGCTCAGGCTGGAACAGACAGAGAGATGTCCACAGAGAGAGGGCACCACGGCTCAAAAGGTGGAATGGCTTTCAATTAATTCACTCAGCACATCATCTATCATGCACGTTATTTATAATATTCTCACAATGTGATTCAAAAAGTACAATAATAGTCAATAACATTGGTGTGAATGAAACTGCAACTTAGGCAAAAGTCGAGGAGAAGGAGGCAGACATTTTTCAAAACGAAACACCCAGTAGACTGTGACAGTCTAATTACAAGAAATGAGTCGGGACTTTTTGAAGAATTAATTTTTTACCCCTTTTTGATTACTCTTCATCTGCGAGCTGGTATGACATAACCCAGGGAGTGTCACCAGTGGTGTATTACTGAAGTGACCTTGAGCGAGGCACTGAACCCCAAACTGCCCTTAAGCCACACCCACTGGCGCTAAAATAACGACAGCGGGAAAATTTCTCACTCAGGTTTAGAATCTCTTATCAAAGTCATGAAACAATTTGTCATAGCACTGGATTGCTACGTCATCGAGCTAAACCAGTGAGGAGACCGAGCGAATTGGGTCCTAAATTCGACAGCTGTCACTTTCTTACAGGAAATTCCCAGCATGCTTTGTGTGGCCTCAGGCAGCCATTTAAGTAGGAAATTCCACCGTAGCTCCTGAGTGGCTGCTCTCCTCCTCCTTCTCCTTCTCCTTCTCCTCATGTTTTGCGCTGACTTGCGGCTTCTGAGTGCGCTCAGAGGTTCCCCCAGGTTTCCGGCCCCGCTGCCGTCTTCACCAGCGGCTCTTTGTGGGAACGGGATATAGCTACGGCGACCTCTGACCCGTGCTTTCTTGCACAATCCCGCGGCTGGGGATTTTTCTCTCTCCCCGGGGAGGGAGAAAAGCATGGCTGTGCAGAAACACAGCGCAAGTGGTTGTGAGGCGCGGGGTTAGAATAACGGGAGCGGTCACGGGGCCAGAATGCGGCGTTTAAACGGCGCCGGGAGCCGAGGGATGTCCAGACGATTGCATTAGCACGGTGGGGGGTCGGAGAGATACACACACAGATTCAGATTAATGCTGATGAGATTTTCTGCTTATCTAACTGCATTACACAGTGTGAGCTAAAGCAGCACAACACGGCCGAGTCAACAGTGACACACTGACTCCGAGCATTGTGGGTCAGCGAGCAGTCGAAGCAGCTGTAAACGGGCCGACTGTCATACTCTTGAATGCCCTTTTGCTCTCTCCTCCTTTTCTCTCTCCACTCTCCCTTCTTATCCTTCTCTCCCCTCCCACCTCTTGCCTCTTACCTTTCCCTCCTCTATCCTCTCGGTCGTCTCCCTCGTTTCCATACGCCCTTCTCGTGTCTCTCCTCTTTCTCTCCTCACCCGTTTTGTCCCATCTCTTCTCTCTTCCTCCTTCTCTCTCTTTTCTCTACTTTTTCTCCACTTCTCTCTCTCCAACTCCCCTCTGTCTCTTCTCTCTCTGTCCCCATCCCTCCTCTCCCCTCTCTCCTCTCTCTGTCTGCCACCTCTCCTCATTCTCCTCTCTGTCTTCTCTCTTCTCTGCTCGTCTCTCCCCCCTCTCTACTTGTCCTCTCTCTCCACTCCTCTTTCCTCTTCTCTCCCAACTTTCCCTCTTGCCCTCATTTTTGTCCTCTTTCTCGCCTCACCTGTTTTGTCCCATCTCCTCTCTTCCTCCTCCTCTCTCTCCTCTCTACCCTTTTTCCACTTCTCTCCCCACCCTCCTCTTTCCTCTTTATTTTCCCATCTCTCACCTTTCCTCTCTGCCCTCATCTCTCTCTTCTCCCCTCTCTCTTCAACCTTCCTCTCTCTTCATCCCTCCTCTTCTCCCTAACTGCCACCTCTCCTCCTTCTCCTCTCTGTCTTCTCCTAACTCCCCTCATCTCTCCACTTTTTCTTGTCCTTTCTCTCTACGCCTCTTTCCTCTTGCTTCTATCTTCTCCCCCAACTTTCCCTCCTGCCCTCATTCTGTCCTCTCTCTCTCCTCCCCTCTCTTCCCCTTCATTCCTCTCTCCCAATTTCCCCCCATCTATCTCCTCTCTTCCTTCTCGCCTCTTTCTTCTCCAACCCTTTCTGCTCATCTCTCTCTGCTCCGCACTGCTCCCACTCTCCTCCCCTTCCTCCTTTCACCTCTCACCTCTCCCTCTCTCTCCCTCCCTCCGGCTCTTCCTCTGACCTGGATGAGAGCGCCTGCCCCTGGTCTCTTGGTGCAGCAGAGTAATGAGATGTTTCTAAGATGCTGCAGGATCAGCTGGAGTTCCTCGTGTCCTCTGATAAGCAGCATTAAAGCGCTGACCGACCCCGTTTCCACAGATTGGCTGTGATTCTCTCAGGGAATCAAAGCGGCGCCTTCTGACCACTCATGTCTAGTCCCGATGACGTCTGTGTCAAGAGATCCTCGTCGGTGTCTGCGGGTCAATCAACTTTATTTGATTTGGGGTGCTCCTGGCTGACGTGTCGGACCGGATGAAGCAACAGAGAAGCTGATAACAAGGCAGTTTGGTCGTTTGCAAGAGATGAGGTCGAAGTTGCTTATTGTTATTGTGCATTTTGAAGCCGTAAAAAGATCTTCATGCTCTAATTGGCAGCTTTAGCAGCACTGGCTCGATGGTAATTATCTAAATTGCCATTTGGAAAGGCATATAGGCAACATTTACGGCTCTCCGACGCACGGCGTCGGCAAACAAGGTTCAGGCTCGTTTTCATTAGCTTAGAAACGCCTTCACAGTTCAGAGCAACAGCAACAACTCAACAGCCTTCATGAAGATCACAGAGCTTTTAAGGTACTCAGCCCAACTTCTTTGGTGTGGACTGAATAAAATAATTTTTCTAACACTATTTGTGTGTGAGAGCACAGCTCAGAACAAAAACAAATGTCTCCTCCGAGTTTCCTTTTTGCCTCAGAGCCAGCAAAAGCAGAGCTGTCCCAGCACCATGAAAGAAGAACTCATCTGTTCCACGGCTTAGATGTGTGATGAAGCAGCCACGGGCTTTGCAGGTGACAAATAATTTCCACTTCACAGTCTCAAAATGATGATGATCGCCTAATGGAGGACAAGCTGGCAAAGATGGTTGCCATGGCAACGGCCACGACAGTGCTCTCAGCACTACGACGTAAACACCCATCTCCAGCCGGAGCGGGGACACACCCACACCTAGCATACCGCGCGCCACGGCTACACACGCTTCTGAATTGACGTCTGAGCAGCGTTTTGGAGGATGACGGCACACATAATGATGAAGGTGATGCGCTCGGACAGAGAGGGGCTCTGTGTCTGCAGCTCCTCCGCCCGGCCCGATGGCAATGAAGACATGCATTGTGGGAGCTGTCAGTACACTAGCGAGGAGAACGCCCTCTTACCATTTCATCTGTTTGGCTCCCATGCTGGTGGTCTCACACACCTTCACCTCTCACAGCGTTGGTGCCCAGCATCGGGGGTGATGCCCTGCCTCCGAGCCCGGACCATAGCCCCAGAGAGGGGCAGCTGAGGGGGAGGCAGCAGTCAGAGGAGCCTCCACGACGCTCACTGTGTGAGGACAGTGCAAACAGGAGAGGTAAACAACACAGAGACATCAAATCCTCCGAACCCAGGAGCTCCAAATCCTCATCAAAGTCTCGAGCCCCCTCCCTCAGTCGCCACACGGCTGGGATCTGCGAGAGAGGAGGAGAAAAGGGAGGGAGGAAGAGAGAGAGAGAGAGAGGGAGAGAGAGACTCGCGCCACTCGCCTTGTGGTTGAGCTCAGCAGCTCCCATTCAGGAACACAATGTTTTTTGTTCCCGTGGAAAGAGGACTGATGCAGCCCTTGTGCATCTTTCCACCCTTTCTTCTCCCTCGCTCGTTTGCATTTGCTCCCTCAGCCCTCCTCCCCTCCCTCCCTCCCTCCCTCCTTCTTTTCTGTTC
>OMPJ01022324.1:6534-24205 GCA_900312935.1 Carapus acus
CCTCCTCAGACTATTTTTATGACAAGTTGTGGCTGTGACATCTGATCTGACCAGTCACACAACACACACGCATGCACAAACACACGCATACACACACGCACACACACACACACACACCTGTCACTTGCTGTGGAACTTGATGTGCCGGAGAGGCGTTCACTGCCTCCTCAACCTCGGAATTACTCAATAGTAGCTGAATAATGCCACAGATGTGATGCTGAGGCCAAACACTGACGTCCATCTTTATAATCACTAACGCATGGATGATAATTATGTTAATAATCATTATGAAATGGATATTAACCTGTCAGTAAGTTCAAGAGCAACATTTCCACGAATTTCTCAGTTGAGCTACTACAGATTAACATGCTGTTATGCTAAGAACAGCTGACTTGAGTGACTGCTGCCTGTCATTTATATGCGCCATTAATTATTTTGGTCGTAGAAATCAACGACCTACTTACTGTGGTCACCAACCTGCGCAAACGGACCTACTCTCTGACCAAATTTCGGCACTTATTCCGGCTTTTTGCGTGTTTGTGGCATGTTTTCCTCGTTACCTTGGTGCTGCGGGTCTCCAAGCGCTGCGGCCGCAGCTTTTGGTCCGAGGCTGCCGAGGCTGTTTGACAGTTCGCCGGAAATACGTCACAGTTTGCGCCACTCACCGCGGGGGGCACCCAACTTTATTTACATACTAATGTTTACCACCATGATGCTCGGGGAACACATTAAGAATATCTAGGTTTAATCCAAGTTCCCTCTTTTTGTTTTTTGTGAATGAGCGGATGTTTCCCCGGAACCCCCTACTCCGTTTTTTAGTCTAGGAATCTACAGAATAGATATTTCATGAATAATAAAGCACATCAGACACTGAATTAAGGGACAGGCCGCCGTTTACCTTCATTTATTAATGCTTGTAATTGCTTTAATGACCGCAAGAAGTGAGACCCTTTTTTACTCTACAGCTGTAGAGTGCCACTGTGGCCACAAGAGGGCAGTGGCGATAATAAATCGTCGATAACATCATGAATTGAAGTGTGAGGATAGCCAACAATTCAAAATGACTTTAAATCATGGTGTCACACTAGAATTTAAGTGTATTTGTGATTCAACATTATAATACCCATGTAAAACCTATGTCCCGAACAAAGAGCATTTGGATGCTGAGCATTTTGCCGTGAATCTTTTATTTGGAATTGGGGAATCAGGAATCTTTTTTTTCATTAACCCATTTGCATTGTGCAATGAAACTGAGGTACCGAAATCCGGTGCAAAAGGAATACAATGAGGAAAAAAGAAAAGAAATCTATATACAAAGGTAGAAATTGAAGAAATATGTACAGTATAAACAAACTATAAATACTAGGAGCGATAATGGAATGGGAAAATAAAAGAAAGATTCCTGATTCCTGCGTAGATAAAAATATTGCCTTGCTAATTTGTCATCTTGTGGGACCAAAAAAGAATGCAAATTCACACTCCATTAATAATTTAACCAGAGTGGCTTTATTAAAGCAGTGCAGTCTCATACTAGGAAACCAGCAGCTGTCAGGCAAAGTGACTGTACCATCAGCTCAACCTACGCATCTCCACAGAGACCTTTGTTAAATTAATACCACAAACTCATCATCCCCCTCTACAGTATCTGAACACTACAGGAAAGCCGCCAAATGGTGCCTCGCCAGCCTCCTCACATCGTCCCCCGGTTCCTGGCGTGAGATCGGGAATGCGTCGCAGCAGCCGGAGCCAACGGCCGGATCACTTCCTCTCATAGAAGAACGACTTGTCAACTACAGAGGTGGGACAAGATAGGAAATTAAGCGATTGTGTTGATCAAATGTGAAAGTGCGTCAAATAATTTGTGACCTAAGAGTGACCAGTACCTGATGAGGGGATCGGCTCCTCTTTTCCAAAGGGAGGGGTCTGAAAACAGAGATTAAAACAACATTATATCCTTTTCCAGTGCTTGAATTTGGTAATCATTACTGAAATACAACAATAAGAAGTAGAAAGAGCTGCACTTACAGCGCTGACTGCGGCCTGGGCATCGTCCGCCGAGCAGCAGAGGGAGCTGCCGCAGGCCGAGACGCAGGTGTTCATGCTGTGAGGGGTGATGAGGCACATAAATAATGAGGCACGCAGGTGTTGGAGGCATTGTGGGTGTTGTGGTGGGCGAGAAAGACAAAAACACAATGCTCACCAGTTGAGTTCACCAGCGTCGGTGTGCTGGGCAATCAGGGCTTCCCAGAACTGGTGAGTTTCATTGATGACTTTGATGGCAAAGTCCTGAAACGGCAGCCAAACACAGGAGGGGTCAAAATGGTGTGGCATGGCTGGACGTGCCAAAAGCTCAATTTGGGATCTAATTCATGCGAAAATGTTAATTATCTAACGATAAGTGGTCCTGAGGTGTTCTTTGCCACAGAGAGCAGAGCACAGCGTTTCACAGAAGGTTACGATGACCTCAGGAGATCTGAGGAACTTGCAAATCCTGCAGCAGGTTTGTTTTTCAAGGTGTTGGTGAGGTTAAGCTCACATCTTAAAAGAGCTTTAAACCGAGTGTGTGTGTGTTTGTTTGTTTATGTCTATTTGTGTGTGTGCACGCGTGCAGACCTTGTCTTTGAATTCCTCATTGAAGGCAAACTGGTTCTCTGGTTTCCCGTCTGGGACTTTGTACCTCCTGAACCAGTCCACCGTGGCCTCCAGGTAGCCGGGCCTCAGGCGCCGGACGTCGCTGATGTCTTCGCACAGACGTTGGAGAGCAGAGCCGCGTCAGAAAACGTCTCTTTGGGGACAATTGAGGTGTGTGTGTGTGTGATGAGGACTCGGCTTATTCTTACTGTTAAACTGGGCGGCCTCTGGGTCCTTTGTGTTGATTGCAATCACTTTCCAATCAGTCTCGCCCTCATCAATCATGGCCAGGACGCCGAGGACCTTGATTTGGATCACGTCCCCGCGGGAGCACACCTGGGGGACACACAGGTCAGTGGTGAGTGGGGTTGTCCTGTATACACAAAACTAACATCTAACCAGCAACACATGCTCCCCCTAGTGGTGGATAGCGATACTTATATTTTTGGTGAGCCACTGTGTGTTTCTCCTCAGACTCCGGCAGTTTCCTACCTCACTGCCGATCTCGCAGACGTCAATGGGGTCGTTGTCCCCACAGCACTCTGTGCCTTCATCTTTGTGCCCTGGATTTTCCCAAGTCTGCGCAGTAACACAGGCATGTGTGAGTACGGGCAAGTCCATCTTCTCGCACACAAACTGTAGCTAGACGCCGCACACACCAACCTGAGGGATGGCGCCGTAGTTCCAGATGTAGCCCTTGTGTGGGAAGACGTTGGCCACGTAGCGCAGCTTCCCTTTCTTCACGTCCTGCTTGATCGGGTTCAGAAGGTCTTTGGTGGCGATCTGCAAAGAAATCAGACCCCACAAGTCCAATATTAACAAATATCTGCTCATTGATTTGTACAGCGATTACAAATTCAGGCCAGAGACCATCTGTTTAAGTCATACTAACCATTCTAGGTCTTAGTTCAAATGAAAAACTGCAGTCTTTGAAAAGTTTTCATTTAATGTCAATTATATTCATTTGTCTCACCTCCATCTTTGCATTTGTCCATCTGGGCACCTCCACCACCATGTGAAAAATGTTCTGGTGAACAAAACAAATCACAGACAGACTTAATGGCAAGATCACTCATCACACTTCGGGTTAAGTTTGGAGGAAAACAATCCAAAAAGCAGATTAAGTATTGATGAACACACTCTCACTGATCAAGCTGGATCCTTACCTGAGCCTCGTCGGCGTGCATGGGAATGTCGTGGAACGGGGAGATGTACTTCCCATCTGAATTTTCTACAAGGACAGGAACACGACACACGTTGAGAACTTCAGGGTGTGACTAGTTTTCAGCACGGCGGCGATGTAATCAACAGAAAACTTGCTCTGGTATCAGGTCTGATTAGGGACGAGCGGTGGAGAATCTGGTGATGTCACAGAGACACGCCTACACGCACAAAGTCAAACCAGTTAGTGAGACCTGAGGTCAGCTGGGCGGATTTGGAACGCGGAGAACGGAAGTAATGTCGATTAAATGATTTACTGTGAAATGGGAACGGAATAAGTCAATATCTATACAAGATGTAACACCCTCTAAAAAGTACCTCTGATGTCTAAGTTGAGTTAGCACCTAAATACGACCCAAAGGGTTCCATCATCCACAGCCCGGGAAACCACAACACATCTCACACGTTGATGATCTCACTTCTTCCATTCATTAATTGTTTGTTTCCACAGGCTGTCTTTAGATAACGTTCCCTCTGACAACACCAGCAGCTGATGCCCGATGATGGTGATGTATACATACACACAGGTGATGAGTTTGAGCTTGAAATATTACCTCTCTTGTTTTTAAAAATGATTCAAACTGAAAGTGAAATACAGGTATTGGGTTTCGTGTGTGTGTGTGTGTGTGTGTCCGTCCGTGTCCAGAGATTTCATCATTCATCTCAGCAGTGAGGGCGTTGCCCTAAAAAGCTTGGGATGTTAGGCAAATATGAGGAAGATACCATAGAAAATAGTGACCCAGCCACCAAGTGGATGAAGTGACGCGTGGCGGCCATTGATGCCGGTGCTCAACCGCCGCCGGTGACCGGTCGGACAGGTACGAAGAGAAAGTGAGGCCGCGACAAGGGTGAGACTGGGCTTAAATCCCGGGCGCACGGGTGCAAAGTCTAAGGTTCGATTGCATAATTTGGCGTCAGGCGACGTTAAACGGCCACTACAAATGAGTAAGAAGCGACACGTGGAGGGGCTGCGATGTGGGACACTCGTCATCAGCCCCAAAGCGGCGACTCTCCGCCGGGGGAGCGGGTTTCCCTGAGCGGGGCTCTTACTGAAGAAGATGCGGTAGCTCAGGGTGTTGGGCTGGCCCCTCTCCTCCACCGTGAAGCTCATGGTCGGGTCGGGCAGGCGGGTGTACAGGCAGGCAGGCGAGTCGGGCAGCAGCAGCGGCGATGGACGGGGGACTGAGAGCAGCGGAAGAGGCGCAACTTTAGGGGGGAGGAGCCAGCACGGCGCATGCGTCCACGGCTGATAGCGAATGAAGAAATGTTTCGTTTATCATCGATCAAAGGCATTTCGAATAGTTTAGTTTTATGTTCAGTGTAATTCGATGTCCTTCACAGTTGAAATGCATCGCACGTTTCGAATGACATCGTTTATCTTTTGCTCGTGTGTCTCTGTATGTAGTTGTACATTGTTTATATTCGCAGTGATTTATTTGGTTCAGGTCTTTCATCTTATTTGACGTAGTTATCTGCAAGGCAGCCTAAACTTATTTCATCATATAACGTGGCAAGTTGCATGATAAAATGGAATGCTAATATGAATCTCTATGAGGAGAGATTCTCTCTAGATCTCTATGAAGAGATTCATATTAGATCATCTCTTTGCCCCATCTCTACCCCACAGTCTAATAAATCCTCCCACTCCATCATCACTGCCACGTGTTTGCGTTTTATTGCCACGATTTTACGTTTTATTTTTGCTGCTATTATTTATAATAGTTCTACATTGGACATATTCCTGTATATTTCCTCTGCATATAGATTTTTCTCCTCCCCCCTTCTTTTTCCTTTTTATACCATTTTGCACAGGAATGCAGCACCTTAACTTTATTACACAGTGATTATTGCCGTAATGACAGTAGAAAATCTCCTGATTCCTGATTCCTACTTCTATCCCCTTAACACTATGTACCAGGTGATGTTTTTAGATTGAAATTCTATGGTTTTTCAAAGTTTGTATCGATTTCTGATACTTTTTCCAAATGTAATTGTGAGGAGGGCCTCTCCCATCAATCAAACGTTATTATTATTATTAGTAGTAGTAGTAGCAGTTGTATTGTTATTGTTATTATTATTATTATTATTGATGTCAAGTCTGACAACACTTACTGTAAAAGAATAAACCCAAAGTACTGAGGTTAAAGTGTGCTATGAGCTGCCTAAATGTGTACTAACCAGTAGTCCCGCCTCCCTCCTTGCGTCACTTCCGCCCGCAGCGCGCGGCGCTTCCTGCCTTGCCGAGGGAGGGGACGGCGCTGACGGCTGGTAGGACGAAAGGAGAGCGCAGAAAGCCTTCGGGAAGACCTCAGAAAGCGGGGAACGGCCCGGGATTCCACCGTCCGTCGGGAATTAACACCGAAATCTGTCCATCTGCTGGATTTGTTATCGAATCGGCGCCGAAGATGTCGTCCAGTCGTCAGTTTAGCGAGAGCAGGGCCATCCCGACCAAGACGGTGTTGATCAACGATACAACGCAGCTACCTCATGACTATTGCACCACCCCCGGAGGCACTTTATTCTCTACCACCCCAGGAGGTAAACACGGGAGAGATGTTTTCGTGTGAAGAACGTTGTGATTGTGTCTCGAACTGGCGCTGCCCCTGGCCTCGATTGCCAGGCAGCGCTGTCATCCTGATCAAAACAAAAACAGAGCTAAGCCCCTCCCCCGGGCTCTGTGCGCGGCCGCTGATTGGCTGCTGCACAGCGCAGAGATTCGCTTTAATTCATTTTGTTTGTGTTTGTCGCGCTTATGGCTGCTGCCCATCACACAGATGGATGTTTTTGTCCTATGTGTTCAATCACAAATTCCTGACAGTGTGACCTCCAAATTCTAAGCTTGGATGATAAAATATCTCGATTACAGGAGACTAAATTATCATTGAATAAGTGCAATGTGAGATATGGTTAACAAAGAATCACATACTGTATGTGTGATTTGGGAGATTATGTGGAATTTTATGTTATCTCTCTATCTGCAGTTCTCCCGTCAACCTCTAAACCTATACTTTCAGTTTGCATTTTCTAGATAAGAACATTGTATTTCTTGCACTGCTTGTTTGGCAAGTTATGCTAGCCACTGCACTCAAACCCTGATGTTTAATTTCACTATAATAACTGGTGTGGAAATAAGAGGTAGAACCAGTCCCCAGAAACGTTAGCATGTCGTAGAGCAGCACGCACAGAAAAAAGAGGTGATGGTAACCAGGCGTCTTTGCCCTCCTGCAGGAACCCGGATCATTTATGACCGCAAGTTCTTGCTTGACCGGCGTAACTCACCCATCGCACAGACCCCCCCCGCCCACCTGCCCGTCATCCCCGGAGTGACCAGCCAAAACGTCCTGAGTGAGAACAAGAAGAACGAAGCCAACAACCACATCAACAACCATGACGGCAAGCCAACCATTGGTAAGAAGGGCATGCACGCCGTTATACTCATAACACAAGACTGGCCGATATCTCACACCAACACACCCTGTGAAATGAATATTAATGACCATGAAGGTTGTTGTTTTGTGTTGAAGGTGAAGATGCTCAGTTTGAAATGGACATCTAACAGACTGGGACCACCACCAGCAGAAGCAAATGACCTGGCACCCCACGTGCCAGTGGCTTGGCTTGTAGAAACCAATGTTGTGAGCCCTCATGGCAGCCATCTTCTTTTGCTCTTCTGTCTCGCTGCTGGATGTAATGTGTGTAAACCACGGGGAAACCGATTATCATATCAAGTACAGCGCAGCCAACTCTGGAGGCGAGAGGGAAGCCGGGGAATCCGCCACCTCGATTCCCTGGTTACCTGTCGAGCAGGCCAGGCGTTGGCGTCCTCCCGGACTCTCAGATTCTGTTCAGTTTGCCCTTCGCTACCCGCCGCTCACCCTCTCCAGGTCAGGATGGCCAGAGTGTCCTCGCTTCTCTGCAGGATCAGCTCCAAACCCAGCCTGGAGACACTGCCCAACATCTGTACGGACTCTGCTCAACAGGTCTAAGTTAAGCAAAGATAAGTGATATGCACATGAATACACCAACAAACTCACACTGTGGGGAAAAATTGGCAAATTTGTGATTGATAGTGAATGATTATGAAGCAAAAAATAATAATGAAATGACAAAAGAAATGCAAACTCTGTGGGGCTAGCGAGGGGTGAATTGCTCAGCTTGGGAAAATGATGATTTTGTTAGTTTTTGTGTGTTTTTTTTTTCTTTTCCTCTGGCCTTAAAACCCAAGGAAAGCTTTGATACTTCCTCCCTCACCAAGGCTCCCAGCCGAGCCTCCATCTGAGCGATGAGGTTGGAGTGCTGGAGCTGTTTGTAAAGCTCCTCTGTCGGTTTCATTTCCAGCGATGTTGCACAAAGGGATTCAAGCTTTCCACCATCCACGTACCATGTGTGCATTTCCTATTTTCAGGAGAAATGCATTTTAAAGTGACTTTTAGGCCATTGTTTCACAGATTTTTAAACACAAATTTTCACACTGCCTGGTGAGGTTAATAATTAATTAGCTGAAAACACACATTTCTATGGAATTGAATAAAGAAACATGGCAAATGAGGGTCAGAATAGTCAGTTTATCACTGTACTGACCTCAGTGTGAGTGTCATCACACATTTCTCTCCTGCCAAGACGACTTTATACACTTTTTCATTGAGATTTGAAGTTTTGTGTTGACGACTCGGTAGAATCTCCGCTCATCTGTTTGGCGTCTCACAATATCGAGGCGACGATAACGACAATAACAACGTGGAAACACTCGCATCCCGATTTTAATCATTGGGTGAATGGCAAGAACATTTTTTGAAAACTTGAAAAGATCCAGATCTTTTATATGCATTTTATTTTTAATACGGTTTCATAGTATTAATGAAATAGGAGGTCGCCGACCTCACGAACTGTTGACTGGTTGGATGTCATCCACCACGATGCACATACACGCGTTTTTACTGCTGGGATTAAGGAATTAGTTCAGTCAGAAATTCTGGAGATGTTGAGATGGAAACAGAGAAGATGACAGCAGGTCTGGCAGACACGGTTCCATCGCCAGTGTCCTTAATCTGCGCTGAGTTAGCGAACTCTCCTCTCGTGCTTCACGCCTGCCCATGCCTTACTTCACCATCAATGCAGTCACTCAATTGGAAACTTTTCTCAACTATGTCGACGTTTCCTCAGAAAAAAAAAAGTTTTATTTTTTCACTGTGACCCCTCAGAGGAGTAAGACATTAAGTTGTTTATGCTTTGACGTTTTGCTACGATAAGTTCTTTCCCTGAAGTGAAGTTTTGGGTTTGGTTTGTGGAAAGCGATGAGGATGATGATGAGGATGACGAAGATGTGGATTGCCACGTGTGAGTCACATTCTTAAACACCAGAGATCCACCTGCTTATTTATAAGTTTGAATTTTTCACAGCACAATCATTGTTTGTAGCTCTCAAATCTGCAAGTAAATCACAGTGATGTTTTTGTTTCAGTTTAGTCACATTATGAGTTTGTTTGGCAGCATGACTGGATCAACTGACTGAAACAACATCAGATTTTTATTTTAATATGTTTTCTTTTGTTCCAAATTTGCTTTGTGAGTAACCAATTCTATGTTTGGTGAGAAATATATTGAGAGTTGTTATTTTTTTGTTTTTGTTTTACTTATTTTGCATCTAGTTGCATCAAAGCATCCAAATTCTGATGACAGATTCATTTCAAATCAGTTTGGTTTGACAGCGAGGGCTTAACATTGTGTGCTGTGGAGAGATCTGAAACAAACTTACTGTAACTTCTGATTTTAAATAACTTTATTTGAAAAGAAACGCCAATGCCAGTGGACACTGTTGCAGCAAGATGAATAAAGATCTTTAACAAAGAAAATTTGACCTTTTGTCTCTCTGTGAATTCAGCGTCACGTTCATCAGTGTAATGGCCCATGTAACAATAACAGTCGGCAAAATGTGAAATTCATGGTGGATTAGATAATTTAGTGAAAAGTCCATCAATTTAAATCGAGAAAAAGGAATGACACATCTCTCCAGATGTGATATGCATCCAATTTTTAACTGCAGTGAAATAAAACAGATACAGTTGCACTTGAAACACAAATATAAATGAGGAATAATATACCTGACCATGTTGGTTTAACGGGCATCTACGATATTTCTTTTCAAACTGATTTTCTTTATTTTGTATGCTGGTTTGTGACATTTCTGGAGGTGCTGTCACATAGTGGTTGAAAGAGGAGCTACAATATGGGTTTGGATTCAGTAATTTTACAATTAATTATCAAGTATTTGCTTCTGTTTACTGGGAAAATGTAAATTAAATCAAATTTATAAAGTAAATAAAATTGTACTGGTGAGGTTCAGGTTTTTACATCAGGCAAAAACTGAGGGCACTCGTTTCTTTTTTTACTCAGGCATTAATTCGGTCACCTACGGGTCCTTCTTTCTTTTCAGCGTCTGTGAGCGAGGCCGGCGCCAAGATGGTGAGTGCTGTGCCCAAAAATGCCTAGAAAATCCCTTGTTAATCTAAGCCATCCTTCCATCCACACGTTAATCACAAATCCCAATTTATCATCTTGTCACAGAAAACTAAAAATAGCGTTCATTTATACTCCATGCTACAAATTAACAGTGCTTTGGTGAGGAGCGTCTGGCGACTCCGATACCTCCACTCGCTACCGCTTCGTGCTATGCACAAGCGCAATAAAGTTTCGTAGTTGACATTTATTCATTCATAATGCTTCGAAATTATGCGTCAATGCTTAACGATGAAATCGCAGTTTTGGCACCGCTTTTTATAGAGTGCAGGCTCCAACGCGAAGCTGTTGATATTGCCGCTGCTCATTGCTACATTAGCAATGATAGCAGGCCCGCCGTCCCAGTGTCCTCATGTGACTGATTTGGAGGAATACATCTCTTTCTTGCTTCAATATCTTCCGTGATTATGTTGTTAAGGTGATGTATTTTTTTACGGCACTAAACCCTGAGCAGGGAGCAGACACCGTGTTCATTAAGGATGTAACAGCAGCCACTGATGTGTCTTTGATAAAACACAAGGAGACGAGATGAAAACA
This sequence comes from Carapus acus, assembly GCA_900312935.1. Taxonomy (NCBI): domain Eukaryota; kingdom Metazoa; phylum Chordata; class Actinopteri; order Ophidiiformes; family Carapidae; genus Carapus; species Carapus acus. The sequence continues at coordinate 17,440 of OMPJ01022324.1, forward strand.
GTCACGATACTGATTGTATCATCTTTGCCCTTGTTTTTTCAAAGAATGACACAGTGACAGTCAGGACCCGCAAGTTCATGTCGAACCGGCTGCTTCAGAGGAAGCAAATGGTGAGTAAGGACCTCTATGTTGAGAAATTGGCCATTAGTTTTCACACTGAAGTGTGAGGTGTGGGTTGATCTTGGCTCTGTTTTCACCGCAGGTTGTCGATGTTCTGCACCCCGGGAAAGCCACAGTTCCAAAAACAGAAATCAGGGAGAAACTAGCCAAAATGTACAAGACCACGCCAGACGTGGTGTTCGCCTTTGGCTTCAGAACCCAGTTCGGCGGGGGCAAGACGACAGGCTTCGCCATGGTCTACGACACGCTAGACTACGCCAAGAAGAACGAGCCCAAGCACAGGCTGGCCAGGGTGAGTGATGGGAGCCGAGATGCACGCGTCTGGGCCGTCGAAAGATGTGTAATAGATGTCAAATACCAGATATTATTGTGCTTGTACACACATCGAACATTCAAAGAGTATTAATGTGTTATTAAACATATATATTATGCAAACATGTGTCATGCAAGCTATGGCAATGTGGCTTTTAGCGACTGCTACGGATTATTAGGGAATCGCCATTCAGTTATTGATTTATGCGAGATGTGACTTGCGATTTTGTATGGAGATAATGTTTTGGGTTGGGTTTTTTTGTTTGTTTTTTTTTAGAGCATAGTTGGTGGTAGTTATCCTCTTGTCCGCCAACTTGCAGAGGTGGCGCTAAACATTGTGTGTGAGCAGACTCTTAAGTCGATTTGCGTTCTCTCCTCAGCACGGTCTGTACGAGAAGAAGAAGGCCTCCAGGAAACAGCGCAAAGAACGCAAGAACAGAATGAAGAAAGTACGAGGCACCAAGAAGGCTAGCGTGGGAGCAGCTGGCAAAAAGGTAACGCGTCTGATACTTAAATCTTTCCAAAGTTTATCTAATGTTAAACAGGAGCAGCAGCAGTTTATAGGAGGAGTCTTCAGGCTCCTCCCCCTGTGGCAGGGAGCCTGAAGACAGGAGGACCCAGTGGCACATTGAGTCCTTCACACACCACTTTGTCATTTTCCTCCCATTTCCTTAACAAGTACCATTTGATTTCATGACTTTTAACGTCCTGTTATCTTTCCATCCATCCTCTCAAACGCTCCTTGGCGCCTGTAGAAGGTAAATGTTGTGTTAGACTAACTTGGTGTTAAGATAATCCCACTCTGCTGTGTAGCGCTCCTCTCCTCTCCTCCATCTTCCCTCTACAACCTCTCCGCACAGCCTCCAACCCTCCACAGGCTCTCACTCGTCCGTCTCAGTCCCCCGCTCATATCTTAGCTAGGCTCTGAGCTCTAATGGTGTTATGTGGAAGTTTGTAAAATGTCTGCAGCCCAAGAACATTAACTAGAGGAGCTAATGTGTCAGGTGAACCTGGTGTGGCTTTAGTTAGACACCTCAGACCCTCCCAAACTGATCCTCTCTGTCAGACCCCTCATCACATCTGCACCAATGTTTCATCTCCTCAACATTGACGTTATTTCTCCCCTTCCCTCTGTTCCCGACCTCGCCTCCTGTGGAAATGTTGTGCAGAAATAAAGTGGGTTTCAGGTACATCCGTGGCCCCTGTGTGGCTCACTGACGGCCTCGGCCTGGCTTGGCATGTAGATGCAGATCTTCACGCCGCGACTCCTCCGTCTCCCCCTCAAACAGTCTCTCTAGTCTTCCTCTCGTAGCCCCTCTAGCTCTGCTGCGGCCTGGATGGAGACGTCCCATCAGGCCTCGCACCAAACGCTTTGCTTCAAATAGTGAAATGCTGCTTTCACTCCGGTTTTCTAAGTTGTGGTGATGAGAAGAAGTTGACCAGCATGTGTGTGTGGTGTTGGGTGTGGGACTAAGTGCCTGCTAGTGAGTGACTAGTGTGACACCTCTGATTCCTCAGCAGAGTAGTTGAAACTGCCAAGTTTGGGTCACAAATCATCAAACTGGTTCTGAAGTGTTTTGTGTCAGCGTTGTAACCGACTTGGTTTTGGTGTGAATTTTTCAGTTCAGCCTGTTAAACTTGTTTTTCTCGTTGCAGTGAGCCCAGACCACCACCAGGAGGAGGAGGACCACCAGCTCCAGATGTCCTTGTATATTGTCATCAAATAAACTTTGGAGAAAAAAAAGGAAATTTTCTGTTCTGTGCTCATGATCATTTGTGTCAGTCGATGTTGGCCGTCTCACACACAGACTCAATCACAGTTCAGCAAAGAAATTGGGTAACAGTGAGGAGCAGAAATGGCGACGCACTTTCTGCTCATTTTTGCAGTTTCTCTCCTTCACGTCAATTTAGTCTGAATGTTGTGGCTGATTCACTTGCGTGGTAGGCACTGATGTGAATGGATGGATGAGGGAAAGGTGTGCCTTCCTCCTGCTGTTCTGGGAAGCTTTGACCAATTTCTGTGCTGTAACATTGGCGTTGCTTGGTCGCATTGGTGACACCTAGTGGCGTTTTATCGGTACTGTCCAGTCACAGTGTCAGCCTTTGAGCCTGGCACTGCTAAAACCTGTCGAGCGCTTCAAGTATTTTCTCTGAGATCACGGTCGCCCTTTGTGTGCAGTGTGTGAATATGAGGTGTGAGCGACACGCAAACTGGCGGGTGCAGTACCACAGTCCGCCACACGAGGGCCCCTCGCACTTGCAAATCACCGCGACCTCAGACACATGGCGCGTTTACCATCTCCCTGCGTAACGGAACCCGTGTGTTATGGCTGATTTGTTTTTTATTGCTGTGTTTATGGACATTTGCCTTTTTCTTGTTTATAAAGCGCATTTGGAGCTGCGCAGATATCATCTCTTCGCAGCCTGACCTTTTCAGATCATTTGCATAGAAATACCCTCAGCCAGTGTGTAAATGAAGTGATTAAAATGCCAGTGAATAGTCTGTCCTCAGGGCACCGCCCTCCCCCTGCGCCACGTCTGCCTCCCTTTTTCTTTCATTCATTCACGTCTGCTTCTTTTTCTGCACAAATGAGGGCTGATTATTTCCCTGTTAAAGATGGAAACAGAAAAAAATGGTGATTGTTTACAGTGAAAGATTCCTGCAGCTTTGGGGATTTTTCTGGTCCAATTTGTGGGTCAAATCTTGCACCAATCCAGACAATAGGTCGATTGCATTTCCAGGATTTTGAGTAGAATTGGCTGAAATTGTAGCAGGTTTACCCAGAGTGATGGAAATAGCTTGAACCTCTCTGATGGGATAAAATGAGAGAAGTCAAGTCAAGCTTTGTTTTGCTTGATGCCATCGTGCAGAGAGTCTCCCAGGAATTTACAGGCCCGCAAACACAAGCAGGCCAGGGCCGAGCTGGGAAAGCTGCTGGAGGACAGAGAGATATTCGAGAAAGAAAGAAGAAGGGGAAAAAAAGCACATGCGGCAAATGGAAGAAACCCAGAGTGAGGCCACCCGAGGAGGTTCCCTGTCCTCAGAGGACCAGGCAGGCAGAGAGTACCCGAGTCCTGATCCAGTTAGACAAACTCAAGCTGACACGGTCGTGGTTCGTAAAAGCCAAAGCGAGACGGACCGCATGTCCTCTGTTGACGTTACAGGTCTTTGGGCGGCGGCGGAGTGTGAAAACACACACTGCAAAGACTCGACGCAGCTTGATACAAACCCCAGAATGTGCGGAGATGCTGTTGTACGCATTTATCACAGGAATGGACACATTTTGGACCAGAATGTGGGCTAAACGTGTCTGATCGGGGTCCAAGATGGCCGCAGAATGGTACGGACATTGGCCGTAGAAATCCCCAGTGGCCCCCGGTGGGCTGCCGCTTCAATGGCCGCCAGCTGGCTGAGCTTTAACACTGCAGTGACTCCAGGTCATTGAGATGACCCCACCCAGGGGTCGGCAACCAGCAGCTCTGGAGCCGCATGTGGCTCTTTAGCGCCGCCCTATTGGCTCCTTGGAGCATTTTGAAAAATGTATGAAAATGGAAAAAGATGGGAGGAAAAATAGAATTTTTTATATGGTTTTTCTGTGAGGAAAATATGGCACAAATATTCTTGACATTTTCCAATGCTGTGAAATTGTGTAAAAGAAATTTTAAATTAATTAATAAGGCATATAGAAGGTCCTTTAATTTTGTTGTGGTTCCATACAGATTTCTTTTGTGCTTTATTGGTCCAATTTGGCTCTTTCAACATTTTGGGTCACCAACCCCTGCCCTAGCCCTACACCTAGCATAGCCGCTAACCCGGGGGGGCCGGATGGTGATGGCGAAACGTGGGTTAGATCCCGACGTCGGCCGAGCGAAGTCGTCCGTAAGCTCCAACGTGAAATTTCTGGGCGACCCAGAAACGTGAGCTAAGTGAGCGAGATCCATTTATCTCGGCCGGCAGATACCAAAGTGTGTGTCGGGGCGGCTGTGGAGGACGAGAGTGGGCGGGCGAGACGTGTGTGAGACTGCTCGGCAGGTACAGACGGAGGGGAGGGTGTGTGTGTGTGTGTGTGTGTGTGTGTGTGTGCGTGTGTGTGCTCAGGCTGGGGTCTCTGGGCTCCGCCGGTGTGGATGTGGGAGGTTTGACATAAGTGGAGCTTTCAGCCCAGGAACTGTAACAGATGGTGCTGGGAAATTAAGCTCCTCTCCGCAGCCCCGTCACTCCGTCCCACGAGTCCCCCCCGTCCTCCCGTCCCTCTCCCTCTCTCTCTTTCTGTCCCCCTATTCTCCCTCTCTTTCTCAATCTCCTTCCCTTTTATCCGCCTCTCTCCTGTCCTTCCCTCTCTCGTCCCCCTTCTCCCCCTCCTCCCTGCTGGGCCTCCATTTCCAGCGTCTCGCACCGTCTCGCCCCCTTCGCCTCCCTGTCCTCTCCTCTCGTCTCATCCCTTCTTTTCTCGTCGTCCTCGCCTTGTTTTCGTCTCCTCGCTGAGACAGGTTGAATTTAACGGCGATGCAGAAAGAGACAAAGTGCGGAGAAGCAGCACCGGACCGCCCCGGGATGAAATATTCAGGATTACATCTCCATTTTCAAGGTTATTTTTAAATATTCAACACCGCCGTTTCCAAAAGAATTTAATTATTTTCATTACTGGAGTTTTATTTTGGCGTCTAGTTTAACTGAGGCTGGCTGCCAACTTCCATTTTGCTGGGAAATGAACGCAAACACAAACTGCTCCTGAGGAGACAAAGACACAGGAGACCAATTTGGTGAATTATTTGTAGCTTGAGCAGGAGACGAATGCGAATTAGCGGGTTAAGCAGACACTTTGACCATCAAACTTGGGTAGAATTCAAAAGAAAACTCACAGTCACGTCAAATATTGTCATCTAAACGTAACTTTGCTGCTAGAGTGACATTTGTATCATACTTATTAATCAGTGATTAGCTTACGAGCTTATGAGCTTTAGCAAAGCCTTCGCATTTAGCTCCCGTAGCTCCTACGCTAACGCTATTAGCACATCTGCAACAGATTGTTGAAATCTACAATTGCCAGGCGCACCAGAGGCACCTGCTTATTTTTCTAAGCGCAGTAACAAGTGTGCACCCTGCATATTCGTCTTTGTTAGCGACTAAAAAGCAGCGCCGCGGCGACACGCCGCCGCTCATTTGAAGTTGGGCATCAGCGCCGGCGGGGCGGCCATTACCAAAAAATAATTGGCCACAGAACACCGCGTTTGCCCAGAAAGTGTTGTAACAGTGTTTTTGTTGTGCTGCTCTGCTGTACTTAGTACAAGAAAAATGTTTAGCGGTCAGGTTAGCGGCGGACGGTTAGCGGGAACACGTGTTTACACCCTGCAAACAGGTGCAGCTTTAATGGCCTCTTGCTCCTCTGGCGCCATCAGTGGAAAACGGGAGGAAACTCTAAATAGCCCCGGTTTTAGCTAACGCCCCCATGCAGACGTCGATACCTTAGACTTAGACTTAGACTTAGACTTAAACTTTATTTGTCAATGCTACATACAACAAATTCAATGAACTAGATAGCATATTGTCCTACAGAGCGTAGGGCAATATGCTATTATATATACTCATAATAAGAGAAAGCGTAAGTGTAGCCTAATAAGGTGCTTGATCATAGAACAAGGTACCAGAGGACAAGGTGCCTATGTGAACAAGGGTCCATGGGACCACATCCCCGTATTTTTAAGTGCAAGAGATTCTGAGGTAAAAATCTCATTTAGGACGTGTTGATCATCGTTTAGGACGTCTTAGCATTAGCCGCTCAGATGTCAAACCCCCAGGATTCCCACGTCACAACACCCCGTCAGTTAGCGTTAGCTCCCGCCGTCTCCCTGCAGCCTGACTGACGTTGCGCCTGCTTTTATTCCGGAATCCGTCCTCAAAGCAGTTTGTTCCCGCGGTAACCTTCACCTAGCGGCTGTGTTTTGGCGCGGGGCTAAGTTGTGTAAAGTGCGGCCGGATGCTCTGCATCTTAATGAGCTGCGCCTCTCCGCGCGGCCTCAGCGGGGGAATCATGGCGGCTCATTTCGCAGTCCCGCCGTGTCCCATCGGTTTTGGCAGCCGGCGGTAAGTTGACTCCATCTGCCAGTTGCTAGGTGCTGATATGTAAAATGATCGCCGCCTTCCGAGGCCCCTCAGCGCCCGGGAAGCCATTTGCTTCTGAGGACGCGCCGTGTTTGGTGAATCCTAATTATCCTCCCCGCCCGCCAGCCGCGGCGTCCGTCCGTCCCCGTGTCCCCTCTCGGTGAGGGGGGCACGGGGGGACAATCTGCCCGGCCGGACGCCGGCCAACACAGATCTCCTGCCGATAGGGTT
>OMPJ01022348.1:10988-22018 GCA_900312935.1 Carapus acus
ATCTATTACAAATATCATTAACGACATTGCCTTAAAATTTTTGTTACCCCATGGTCTGTCTGTCTTGCTCTCTCAATCCACACTGTTAAAGAAAGCTAGAACTGCCGAGCACAATGTATGTCCTTGAAGGCAGGTGTGGGAGGACACACCCTCAGGGTGTCTGGCGCCACTCGGACAGTGGAGCACAGAGAGAGGATGATTAACAGCCAAGAGAGGGTAGAAAATATGCGATAACACCAAATAAGGAAAGATGGTTTGGTAGAAACTGGAGAAACTGGAGGGTGGCATGGGCAAAGTTCCTGGTTCTTCCTCATCTTCTCTACGCGAAGAGAGGGTCGCACGATCCACGAGTGGTGACAGGCGATTGAACCCAGAAATATTTCTGTAAGTGTTATTGTTTCCTTGTCTAATAAATCAACTATTCTGCACTGATAAATTTCAACAGCTGGTTGCTTATTTAGTTTGAACACACTGGGACATCAAGCGAACAAAGGTATGTACCACTTCAAGACCTCTACAACTAGACATGTGATTACTTAATATTAGATGTGGATGCAGGACAGGGAGGCAAATTAAAATCAGATAAACAAAGTGACGATGAATCGATCAAAAGTGAGGTCCTGATCAGTGTAATAAACACTGAGACAAAAGGGTGACAGAGGGACATGAGGCTGGCAACTGAGGCTACAGGAATCACACGGATCTCAGGAAATGCAGTGATTAGAGGACCAGGTGAACAGGAGAAGAGGAGGAGTTACCGACCGGAGAAGCAAGAATGGGAGGGGCCGGAGTATACGTGCACACACCAAACAGGGAGCAGGTATGGGGAAGGCTGACAAGACATTAAGGAGCAGCTGTGGCATAGAGGCAGAGAAAACAGGACTGAAACAAACGTCTTCTCAAGACGGGTCCCAGGTACCACACACACAGTTTCATGTGGCGGAATCCCCCTACAGATGAAATGAGCTCTCATTGAGTTCCATTCCTCTCTCTGTGTTTTCGTTAAGTTTGATTCACTAGTAATTGATGGCAAAGTGCTCAATTTCTTTTCACTGTTGCAGGACAGGCACCTTGCTGGCCAGCAACAGTTTCTCTCCGGCTGCTGCTGTGCTGCTGGCCTCAGCCGAGGCGGCCGGCTCCTTTGAGATGCTGATCATGGGACGCTTCGCCATAGGGATGCACACTGGTGAGAGGTTTTGCTGCCACAATGTGACATTGAGACATTGTGAGAGTGGCTTTTTCCTGGACGAGCAGAGGCTGGAAAGAGACCAGAATGCTGCCAGAAATTGCGCCAATGTTTCACACACATTCACACAGCAGTCTGGTTCCTCCTCCCCTTTGCCATTATTTGTCTGCACTCTTCAAGGATTACCACAAAGGATTTCTGACTAACTGTGTGTTTACTTTAAGTGAGGATCCAAACACCAACAAACCTTGAAATGCGGTGTACTGGTTTTTTGTTTCAGTTTTTATGCTTTGAGACATTTTCGGACCACCTTGAGATTTTAACATCCCACACCTCTGAAGTCAAAAAGTCATTCTGCACTTGATATTCATTTTCATTTTCTCTCAGGTATCTCCAACAGTGCCCACGGCATGTACTGTACTTGGCCCAAACCCCTCCCAAACACATGCGAGGCTCCATAGTAAATGTTGGAAGTGTCATGATCATTGTTGGTTTGTTGATAGGGCAGATAAGCGGTCTGCACGAGGTGCTTGGAAATGTAAGTGAATATGAAGTCATTTGAAATCAGCAGTATGTCTGTTTGTTCATACTTTTCTTGTACCTCTTCTTCTGCGGCTCCCTCACTATGTCCACTCCTTGCAACTTTGTGTGTCCACCTGCCTCACTGTCATTCATACACATTTTTATGATTGATCGGCTGTGACCAGTCTGGTGTGGTCATCATGTTACTTGCGATCAGCATATTCATTTCTTGCACAAGTGTTACGCTGGACACCATCCTGACACATCCCTCACCATTTCCCTGGACTTCTTTAGGGAGTGATCGTCTTGTGGCTCGTTTACTATTCATACTGTATCTCACAAATTTCTTACATGTTTCCAGGAGTCCCGATGGAATTTTCTGTTTGATGTCTTTGCAATTGCTGCATTGGTGCAGCTTGTTGGACTGTTCGTCATGCTCGAAAGCGCTCTGTGGCTTCTGATTGAGACGAAAGACGAGGCTGCTGCAGAAAAAAAGGTTATTTACTTAAACATACAATAACATCAAATAAACATAAAGCAATATGTAATGTGCTTTTCATAGTCACATAGTTACTCTCAGTTGTCATGTCTCAGCCTTCCGCATGTTCCTGGGGAAAGCAGATGTGAGTGCAGAGCTGGAGGAGGTCCACTTAGAGTGCCAGAAAAACCCAGGAGTGATCACTGCTCTGCAGTTTCTGAGGGACGGTAATGTCCGCCGACAGCCCATCACCGCCGTTGTCATGCTGACTTGTTATCAGCTGTCTGGAGTCAGTGCAGTGAGGTTTTTATCTTGCAAGATTTAACGACAGCTAGCAGAGTGAATTTATTGAAGAACATATATTGAGCTGCTTGATTTTTCTTCTCTCATCCTCAAAGATGCCGGGATCTCGGGGAACTCAGCCACACACGTAATCCTCAGCATTGGAGTTGTTGGAAGTTGTCGTTTCAGTTGGCTCTGTGAGTGAACAATTAACTATGAACACAGTCCCCAAAGTGCATTACAATATGGTGAACTTTATTTTCAACAAGTCATTAGAAGTTAAACAAGTAGTCCTTCTGTACACAGCGTTACTTTGTAAACTCTGTGTGGAAGGAGAAAGTCAGTTGCATTCAAACTAACCTGACGTTTCTTTCCTAGAATGCACCAATTGAGCGTGCTGGAAGACGGGTTTTGATCATGGTTGGGTACGCTGGCATGGCGGTCTGCTATGGTGTTCTCACTGTCCTCCTCAGTGTTGAGGTACACAAGTTCCCTAAAGATGATATTGTGCATTTCAGTGGGCTGTGAAAGGATGAAACATTCCCCTCTTCTTCCAGACCACAGATGCATGGATGCCTTACCTGAGTTTTGCTGTGATCTTACTCATCGTAGCTTTCTTTATTCTCCGTCCAAGTAAGAGAACAGATCCTTTCAATCTAAGATTTCATCAATCGATGAAGCAAAATAGAACTTGTTGATAACATAACATGTTTAGATTCTGACCACATTGTTTGATTAAAAAAACAAACAAACCTTACTGTCATTCTTCAGTTCATCTCAGAAATGAAAGTGAAGATGCTTTAATCAGCAGAAAGAAAGTATCTGATATGGACATTCCATCTCTTTGCAGCGCCAATGACGTTTGTCCTGCTCAGTGAAGTGTTGGAACAGTCCCATCGAGCTGCTGCATTCCTGTTTGATGGGAGTTTCTTTTGGTTCAGCCTCTTCACTTTGGGCCTCGTCTTCCCTTTCATGCAGGTTTGTACATTGTGACAAAAGCAGCTTTCTCACCAACTTAGCAACCAGCCAATCATCACCACACCGACTGCTACAAGGCAACCAAACACATGACCAAAACATATCTACCTGATGATGCTGTGCCCAAAACAACTGTGATTTTTGCTGAAAAACCAGCAACATCCGCAAGTCTTGTGAGACCAAGTGAAGCGTCAACAAGCAGTTTGACTACCAGATGAAACCTTTAAGAGTCTCGTAAGTGGCAATGTCTCAGCATATTCATCCAATCTCCTCAGATTAGGTATTAAATGACAAATACAGAGAAAATTTGTAATTTGTTATTTGTGTAGCGCCAAATCAGAGCAGATGTTACTACAAGGCGACAAACAGTTTGCACAGTCATATTTTACACAGGTGAAAACGGAGCACAGCACAGAAAGGAGTGTAGGAATACCAAAGACTACACACCACATAGTACTCAGAGTGCAAACCTCTTAAGTTATATCAGTGAATTGGCCATTGATTTACTGAAACATCCAAATGTATCTCAGTTGTATAATTTTAGCCAAACTTGCCTTTGCTTTATTCCATTATCCCCAGCGTGTACATGGGACCAGGTCCCTAACAAAAGGATGCCCAAAAAAACACGTGTGCTGGTGTTGTTTACAGGATCATCGAGCCCCTGACCTCCAGATGTTCGAAATTTCGTTTCAAGCCATTAGCCAATGAGATCCAAGAGGAGCGCCTGCTGGATATATGTGAGAGAGAGAACCTCAAGTGCACAAAAGAGGTAGAGAATGGACCAATTGTGCCAGTGAAATGTGATGGAGAATCTGTGTTTTGAAAGAAGTGTTTCTGAGAGGTGGTTTCCTCTGGCTGATCTGTGTGAACCTGGTGTGCGTCTCCGTGTGCAGAGCATTGCAGCCTTGGTGAGAGTGTCTGAGGGCGACCTGCGTAAGGCCATCACGCTGCTCCAGAGTGCAGCTCGCCTCAGCGTGGACAAAGAAATCACCGAGCGCACCATAACCGAAATAGCTGGGGTGAGAAGAAGCCGGGCGCTGTGGAAGAAATAATTGTGCTCAGCAAACTCCACTCCACTCCTGTTATTGTTCACCTATGACACTGTTGTGGCACTCTCTCTGATACAGGTGGTTCCTACAAAAATGATTGACGACCTGCTTCAGATCTGTTTCAGAGGAACATTTGAGAGGCTGGAGGTTGCCATGAAGGTCAGCATGTACTGTAGATAGGAATGCATATATTAGTGATGTGATGAAAGCTAATCTGATATGAAAATCACAGAAAAATAAATCAAATGAGAACTGTCATTCATTTGAAATTCGGTCTGAATCGCAGGCCCAGAGCAAACGTTTAATTTGAACACAAATGATTTGAAATGTACTAGTTTCCCCAGCAACAACAACTTATATTTGATAACAATTTTTGATTCTACTTTTGTCTGGCACATGGCAGCTCTGCCGTCATGGGAGTGGTTTGGCAGCTGCGTGTCTTATGAAGAATTGGTGTTAGTTTGGCCTGACATCAAGGTGCAAATGATGTCAAATGTCAGAGGTTGAGGTGCATTGTACCTTATCTGTGTAATGACAAGGTCATCTGGTTGCTCTCTCAGAACATGGTTGATGAAGGCTACGCGGCCACCCAGGTGCTGAGTCAGCTGCACGAGGCCATCGTAGAGCACGACCTCAATGACCAGCAGAAGTCAGCCATCGCAGACAAGATGGCGGTGAGTTATGCGAGTGACAGCTCGTGTGAAGTTCTCATTCCCAAATCAGTGCTGTATATATGTCTCCAGGCAAAGTCTGTCAAAGCGAAATAGATTCGGTGTGATTTCAGCTTTGTGTGCTTGTGTTTCCTGTGGTTTCCAGGTGGTAGACAAGTGCCTGTGTGATGGAGCAGACGAGTACCTGCAGATGCTGAGTCTCTGCTCAGTCATCATGCAGCAGGCCTCCCATCACTGATGCTTTGGCTCCCTCCAGTATGTTAGAAAGGTCCTCCACCCAGAAACACTCTCCAGCTCCTCTGCTTACAGTACATCCGTGCTGTCGCTCAAAGACAGCGGCTTAACTCAAAAACTCAGAGGCAGAGGTGAGCAGTGCAGAGTGCTCAGGGGTTTGTCACACACATACACGCATCCTCACACTCTGGGAGATTGTAGAAAGAATGTGGCCACTTTTAGGTTTGTACTGTACATATCAAGTCCAACATTTTCTACGCTTTTTGCATTTTGCAAAGTAATAAACAGCTTTCCTTCCAACATTTTAGTTTTGTCTGTTTTTAAATTATGAATAAAGATCAATGGATCAGTTGTGAGCCACACGCTGTGGGCAGTGGTGACAGACAGGCTGACAGGTGATGTTTCAGATGACATGGCCGGCTGTGGTGAGAGGAGAGCTGGCAGCAGGCAACGTGGAGGACACATGTGAATTAGAGGAAGGCAGGTGGAAAGGTGAGGATAAAAGATGATCGTTGCATCACTGAATGTTGCCCGCCATCGTTCAAATGATTCAATGCTTCGTTATTAGTCTTTCCTTCATTTCATCCAGCATTAGCCCACAAACTTCACTTCCCGCAATTCATGTGGATTCTGGTATTGGCAGAGTGACAGTTGCAGCTGTGGACCAGGCGCACACAGCTCAAAATGCCAGTTTGACAAGAAACACCGACGCGGACCGAGCGAAGGAACCAGCTTGTTAACTTGTGGATTGATTGCAAACTGATGGTTGCAGATTAATTCAGGTTTCTTTAGTGTTGTCACAATGATGGAGGAAAGACAGCTGTACCAATGCTAATCTCATCTTTCTAAGTTGAATAAAAGATTGTTTCTTAATGAGTGGTAACATTTGATATTTAATCACATTTTTGCCATTCACATCAGAGCCTTAGAGGGCAGCCGCCATGCGGATGTGGCCCTCGGTGAAAATGAGTTAAGACGGCGCTGCTCCCCAGATTTGCTGCGGAGCAACAAGAGGAAGTTGGCAGCATGAAATATTCCTTTTCACCCCGGTACAGACGGCCTTTCAGACGGCTGGGTTGCTGTCACAACCTTGGGGGAGGCTGTCCGAGCGGACGCCCGCAGCCCGACACTACGCATTGTTTTGGACTGCAGATGAAGATAAGACTTATGCAATGAGGTTTTTTTTCTTATGACAGAGAGCGCGTCACAGTGTCATCAAAATAATTGTCAATTTAATTCAGAGACGTTTTCCACATGAAATCAATCGATAATTGTAAAAGAAATCGATGAATAAAGAAATTGATGCATAAAAAACAATGAATCAAGTTCTCGTATTCTTTTCTGTAAAGACAGTTATTGATAAGTTATTGATAATTCAGTTAATTTTTGTACCCAGAAGCATGATTCCTCCTGTATTCCTTTATTCCTTTTAGTGTTGCGGGCATGCCCTGATGAAACTCATTCAAACTTCCTAAGAAGAGTTGTGATTCAGCTGGTTGGTGAGTCTTTCACAACTGTCTATTTATCCCCCCAGAGGGTCCACACATCACTCCACCTACTCCACGTCTGGCACTTTGATTCCCACCATTCCCGCCACCTACACACGTACACAGATGTATATGCTGTGTTTGCTTAGCTACCATCCAACACCTTGATCTGAACACACTTGGAGGGATCCATCCCTGAGTTACTCCCAATGGTTTCCATTTCAGAGAGCTGAACTGGGCAGTGCTCGGGCAGCTCCAGCGGCTCGTGCACTGATGCGGGCAGCACCAGTTTGTCTTTGCAGAATTAGCCAGTACAGTGGCAGGATTTGTCCGGTATTAATGTCTGTGTGTTTGCGTGCGTGCGTGCACGTGCACACGTGTGTGTGTGTGTGTGTGGTAGCTATGTATTGTCTGTGTGTTTTATAATCTGTTTCCAGTGAAAGGACAGTATGTTCTTTTCAGTGGATCGTATCGACATGTGAAAATCTTCTCAGTATCAAAGGTCAGACCCATGATATCTGGCTGTCAGTCAGTCTGCACATGTGTCTCACCTTTGGTGGAAGCTGCTTATGTAACAAACTTTTCAGGAAACCGAACGAGATGAATCTGCTGCCCACACGCTCACCTGGCGGCCGCTGGCCTGGGCCCATTGGGTTTGGGGTGGAGGCTCTGCCAGACGGGAGCTGCAGACGTTTCCCTCCAAGCCGACCGTGGCGACCGTCATTACTTATTGGAACCACTCCGCAAAGACGCCTTTGTACTGGTGTTGCATATCGTTGCTCTGTCTGCTTTTGATACCCTCTTCCTCTCTCTTCTTGAATAGAAGTCACAATACATGTGAACTCCAACTTGCATTGATGAGGTATTTCTGATTCTTATACATTTATAAATTTGTGGTGATATTTTTCACATCTGATGAATGAACCAGTTTGGTAATATGAGTTGATGGTTCTGTCGTTTATCTCTCCCTCATCTGGTCAAACAGGTAAAGGTAGTTGCATAAGTGTCTTATTTTGAAAGGACAAGCTATTCTTTCCATCAGATGCTATCATCACATACGGGTGCTGATGTTTCCAGGGATGGGAGACACAAAGAGCTCCCTCTGGTGATGGTGATTGGCAGCGATTAACTACCACACCAAGCACATCAGACTTACAGTACACGGCCAAATGCAACTTGCACAGATTTTGGTTTTCCCTCATGCAATGATTCTAAACTGCTTTTGATTTGTCTTCCGATTGAGACGATGCTAAGGAAACCTTTTTTTGGACTCACTTTCCTCTGTCAGTTGTGTTCCAGAGCTGCGTATGCAGACGTAGGCGCTTCTCCCTCTCCTTCCGTAGTGCAGAGAGGCAATTTCAACATCAACAACATACATTCATGTTGGTCAAGGTGTTTTTCCTCTCTTTCTGCAGGGGATCGGTCCAGGTTGCTTTTTTGGATGGTGTGAGGTCTGTTTCCTCAGTGACTTGCTGGGGAGTTCTCAAGGCTTGATCACGCTAAAGATGTGAAACTCTGGAGTAAGTCGAGTCAACCAAGTGACTTAATGATGCCACCGTCAACCATACTTTGTGTGTTAGCGCCACTTCCTGAGAGAGGAGACTAGAATGTGGTACAGAATGGCACCACCACAAAACTGATGAAGACAAAATCCCTACAATCGCCACGTTGGATTTCTAGTTTGGCATTACGAGATCGTTCTAGAACCTGCAGCCACACAGATCTCAGGTTTACATGCTGCTGATTGACAGAGCAAGACATTCATATTTCCCATGCCGACAGAATCAGATCAAAAGATCATTTGACCCAACAGCAAGTGACACCTAAGGCAGAGCCTGTAGATCTGATAACCAACACTTATAAGCTGCAGCAGTCAACCACTGCTGCAAACTCGGTGCTGGACAGCGAGGTAAGACAACATCTATTTTTTTTCTGTTTATCTACAAAAGACAGCATAATATTTTGAGGTTATTAGTATTAGTATTTTGTGTGTAATTTCATTCACCATACAAAAGAATCAAATAAAGTAATTTTGTTATAATGATTTGACATAGAAACATTTATTAGAAACTTCACTCTCCAGAGATAAACACATGAAATGTGAGCGTTGCAAAATTTATTTCCATTAACAATGACAAGACTTCTTTTGTTTATTGGTCATTCTAATATTGTGGTTTGTTGAGTAAACATATGTTACTTATTTATGTCATATTTAACTCAGAATCAAAATGAGTGAGCCAGAGAACCACAACCAAAGCGAAGAAGATAACAATGAAGTGAGTAAAAGCAACAGAGGAACCAAAACGACACAGCTTGGCACGAATAGTCGGGATTCACTGGAAGGAGTAGAGAGTTTCTGTGGCGTTATTCTCATGTTTTACTGTCCATTTTCCATTCTGAAAAAGAATCAACATCACTGTAAAGGATGAGAATGATGTTAGCTGACACAAAAACCAAATGAATTTCAGTAAAAAAGGGAAAACCTCTTTTAGGAGAAAAATCTCTCTCTCTCTCTCACACACACACAAAAACGCATATGATCCCCAAGTGAAAGCATCCATGCAATCACTGCCCACCTGAGCCTCTTTGCGTCGCTATCAAGTGTGTGTGAGTGTGAGTGTGAGTGTGAGTGCGTGTGCGTGTGCGTGTGCGTGCATGCGTTGTGACAGCGCTTACTGTACTTAACTCTCCACAGGTGAAGCAGCCGCGGGTTACAGCCTGCCTGCTGAGTGCCACCCTTCTCAGCTGTACTGGCTCGGCCCTCCTTTATGGATACAACGTGTCGGTGGTCAACGCTCCGGCTGTGGTGAGTCCAAGCAGCAGATCAGTAGTTGACACGTTACACACTGACTGACTTAGAAATGACTTTGTGTGTCTGTGAACATGACACGTGGAAGTATTCCCGCCCTCCTTGGGGTTCTGTTTTCACCCTAATCCCCCAACGTGTCCACCAAAGGAGACGTCCAGGTTCATACATGTGTAATGATGGACGTCGTCTGTCCCTCTCGCCTCCCTCAGTTTGTGAGGCAGTTCATCAACAGAACGTGGATCGAGAGGTACGGGACGCCGGTCCCCTCTGACACCGTCACCCTACTGTGGTCCTTCATCGTCTCCATCATATCGATTGGGGGACTGCTGGGGAGTAACCTAGTCAAACCTATGCTGAAAACACTCGGAAGGTAAGCATGACTGAAAATATTCGGCACAAGAAACGTTTCCTCAGAGATTCACTCGTTCTGCAAATTCTGCAAAGTGTAATCAGGCGGCAGATGGCGGCGCATGCAGGTGCTGCGGCCCGGCGCTCCTCAAGTTATAGCAGCCTTTTATGTTTATACTTTTCTTTTCTAACACTTAGCCAAGCGACGGTGCAGTACAGTTGGGCAGAGCTGCTCTCACTTGCGGAAAACTCTCTCTGCCCGAACAAGGACCTAAATCCTTGGAGTAACATTCCTTTGTAGATCCGGCAGTCACCGAACAAAGCGGGCCTCACCATACCCCCAGTAGCGTGGCGCAGGCAGAGGCAACACAGGAAGCAGGGAGGTTTCTCTCCAACGCCCGGTCACTATGCAACAAAATGGACCAACTAGGTGTGCGGATTGCTTCTGGCAAGCTGGAGTACTGTGCGCCGATCGCCACGGAGTCCTGGCTCGACCCAAACGTCCCCCACGCGGCTATCGAGCTAGCTGGCCGCGTCGTCTTCAGAGCCGATGGAACAACAGAGTCCGGTAAGACCAAAGGAGGAGGACTCTGTGTCTACATCCACAACAGATGGGGCAGCAACGTGTCTGTTAAGATCACTCACTGCTCCCTGGATGTAGAACTCTTGATGCTGCCGTGCAGACCCTCTTTTCTGTGCAGGGAGTTCACATCAGTGCTGATAATTGCTGTCTACGTACCCCCCAGGCTCACGTAAAAGTAGCTGTGGAAACGCTATGCCGATACATCAACCAGCAGTTAGCTGTACAGGCAGACAGCGTTGTCATTGTAGCAGGAGATTTCAACTTGCCAACTTGAAATCTGTCCTGCCTCAGTTCCACAGGTCTGTAGACTTTCCTACCAGAGAAGAGGACACCCTAGATCAGGTCTTCTGCAACGTACCAAGTGCCTACAAAGCTAGCCCTCTACCTCACCTGGGTCTCTCAG
>OMPJ01022348.1:22038-34599 GCA_900312935.1 Carapus acus
ATTAGCCAATGAGATCCAAGAGGAGCGCCTGCTGGATATATGTGAGAGAGAGAACCTCAAGTGCACAAAAGAGGTAGAGAATGGACCAATTGTGCCAGTGAAATGTGATGGAGAATCTGTGTTTGAAAGAAGTGTTTCTGAGAGGTGGAGAGAGAGCATTGCAGCATTGGTGAGAGTGTCTGAGGGCGACCTGCGTAAGGCCATCACGCTGCTCCAGAGTGCAGCTCGCCTCAGCGTGGACAAAGAAATCACAGAGCGCATCATAACCGAAATAGCTGGGGTGAGAAGAAGCCGGGTGCCGAGGAAGAAATAATTGTGCTCAGCAAACTCCACTCCTCTCCTGAATTGTTCACCTATGACACTGTTGTGGCACGCTCTCTGATGCAGGTGGTTCCTACAAAAATGATTGACGACCTGCTTCAGATCTGTTTCAGAGGAACACTTGAGAGGCTGGAGGTTGCCATGAAGGTCAGCATGTAGATAAATGCATTTATTACAGGGCTTGTGTGAATGCTCTGTCCTTATTGGTCATGTGAGCGGTCATTATTTTTGTGTAATGACTGCTCGACTATCAATGACGGACGGCTGAGAAATCAAAGACTCAGCGTTGAACCTGCTGCATTCATAGCAACAATGACCTCCGACGCGCTCATTATCCCGTACATAAACGGCTGATGCAAATTTCTTTATAGGACACATTTAATTGATGTATTTAAAGTATCTCTTATTCAGTAAAAAAACATCACATTGCTGACTGAAGTCTTCACTCCATGGTACCCCAGTGAGTTTTTGTCTCCATCTCCAGAAAGTTCTCACAAAGTTGCTTTTGAACATTTTATGCCCCCACGTTCACTGTGAGGATTGCGTGTTCCTCCTTGCCTGTTTGCTCTGATGAGACCTTGTTCCTCTTGGCAAAGCTCTGGCTGATCTCCACAAAGGTTTTGTTTTTGGTCTCGGGGAGGACGAAGAACAGGTAGATGGCTATGCCCGCGCAGATCACCAGGAACACCAGGAAGACGTAGCTCTGGAGCGCCTCCTGGGAAACACGACAGGGTCAACCGGTGTCAGATGGTATTCAAACGATAAGCTCACTTGGACGACGAGCTCACACGCACGACCTCCGCATCCTCTATGTGCTCATGACGTGGTTTACAACTGTTGTGTGTATTCATAAGCCTTGACAACCCCTGAGGAGATTTGATGTGGACAACAAGAGAACGAAAGAAATGCAGCCGCAGCTGATGGCTGCTCATTAGACTCTTCTCTGTGCTTTTGCTGCCATCTAGTGGTCATAAGTTTTGAGGACAGTGAATCATGTATCTCTAAGTGCCCTAGTCCTACAGGAAACGTCCTGGTTGCTGTGGGAGAGTTTTATGCTCTCAGAAAGTTAATTTCAGACTAACCTCATCTGACCTTGCAGCTCAGCATGTCACTCCGGTCACCGTTGCAAACGTACATGCAACCCATGACCATTTGACTGGGGTTGTTGTGTTTGGTGAGACGTGTCAGACAATACAAACCTGCATGAGAGGGAAGACGAGGCCTACAATGAAAAGGCTCGACCAACAGGCACTTGTGCTAATCGAGAAGGCTGCAGCCCGGTGGGACTGTTCAAACAGCTCGCCCAGCAGGACGAAGGACACAGAACCTGGAGAAGGACAACTTCAGTTGGTTTACTGTGTTGGGATGAGTGTGAGATACTGTAGTCATTTACAGAGGAAAGGTGTTCAGCAAACCCTGACGTATGAATTGAAAGGCGTTAACTGATTATCATTCATCGGATCCTGCAATTTCTACCTCACATAGAATGAAATTCAAACAATCTGCAGTATTACCTGGACCCACACTGAAGAAAGCAATGAGGAGCAATATGACGGCAAAGCTCAGGAACGGCAACCAGGACACTGCGGTCTGGAAGAACAAGGGGACGTAGGACCTTCTCACAGCCACAGTAAGCAGCCTGTGCAAAGCATCACCACTTCTGAGCCGCTTTACCTGGACACCAGGGAGGACCAGAAGGAGACCATAGCACACCGCCATGCCAGCAAAGCCCACGATCAACAGAACTCGACGTCCAACCCACTCAATCACCGCATTCTGGGAAGGAAGCAGCAGCATATTGGGATTGCTGTTTCTGTCCCAACCAGAGCTAACGCACAGTAGCGTTGAGCGTGTAGGAGAATTTGTTAACGCACAACTCTCATCCTAGAGCAGTACAACATATCCTTTTCCTAAATACTACTCATATTCTGGGAAGGACAGTGTTTAATCTTCACTCACAGAGCCACTCGCAAAGACAACTTGTACCACTCCGATGCTGACGGTGACGTATGTGGCCAAGCTCCTGGACATGCCTGCATCATGCAGGATGAGCTCGGTGTAGAATATGACCTGGAAGGAGAAAAATCCAGAGCAGCTCAATATATGTTCTTTGATACAGCCTCAACTCAAACTGTCATCGTATCCTGTGGGGGACAAACTCACGGCATTGATTCCAGACAGCTGAAAACAAGTCAGCAGGACGACAGAGGTGATCAGCTGCCAGCGGACACTTCTGTCCCTCAGTAACTGCAGGACAGAGACCACCTGGAGGTTTTTCTGGCACTCTAAGTGGACCTCTTCCAGCTCTGCACTCACATCTGCTCTCCCCAGGAACCTCTGGAAGGCTGAGTCACATGGACATTGGCACATGGACACACAGACCTATGATGTTAGTACCAACTGACATAGTACCGTTGGGTGATTTCTGGTTTATATTGAAATGAGCAATGTCTCTGCCACGCAGGGTGGTTGGAAGGTCCAGGGATGTAGCTAAAGTGTGTGTAAAGAATAACCTCTCTCTGCAGCAGCCTCGTCCTTCTTCTCCATCAGCAGGTATCGAGGACTCTCGGGCATGAAATACAGCCCGACCAGCTGCAGCAATGCTGGGATCGCAACAACAGCAAACAGGAAATTCCAACGAGTCTCCTGGATCCACACACGACAACAAATTTCAGGTATTACATTTTCGGTATGTACGCTTATATCTACATCAAAACATATTGCCTATTTTACCGTGAAGGAATACTTACGTGCCCCAACACTTCTTCCAGCCCGTGTATCTGTCCAATAAGCACACCGACAGAGATCATGAGACCTCTGAAATTAGATATGCTGCCTCTGATGTGTTTTGGAGAAATTTCTGCCAGGTACATGACCTGGGCGTTGTTTGAAACACCTAGAGGAACACAAAAATAAATTCCTAGTGCATAATGACAGTTTGACTTTGGTTTTGTTACGAACAAACTCATGAAGTGCTGACCAGGAGGGCCACAAACAGGCTCGAGCAAAGGAAGACAGAAGGAAAAGAAGTCCCCCGGAGGACTGGTTCTCGATGTGGAGGTGACGTGGAGGTGAGCTAAGAGGTGAAACTTGTGTGGAAGAGGTGATGGGCTCGGGCAGGTGCCTCTGTCTGAGATTGGCCAAGCATGGTCTTTGCCGCATGCACAGCAAACTCTTGATACACAGACGTCTAGTCGTCACAATGAACAGACTCATAACGATCCGAAGCCTCTCACCAGTGTGCATCCCGATGAGGAAGCGTCCAATCAGGAGCATCTCAAAGGAGCCGGCCCTCTCGCCTGATGCTAGCAGCACTGAGGCTGCCAGAGAAAAGCAGTTGCTGACGAGCAAGGTGCCTCTTCTGCAACAGTAAAGAGGGAAGTTCAGGCGTGCTGAGGGAGATATTCGACCCTCAGGCAATTGGTCAGAAAACGATTCTTCAGTTTCTGCAGGTTTTCGTTTGCAACTGTCATGTAGTGACAGGCACAAATGAAATAGTCTCCTATTGGACTGAAGTCCCCAACCACAAATCCATGAACATGTCCACAAAGTATTTCTGAGGTGCGTTTCATCCATCTGTCAATGGAAAGATTACGTGTGTTTTATGTGTGTTTCATCCATCCAATGGATAGATTGTGTCCATGGTGTAAAAAGGTCAGGCAACTCCACTCCGCCCCTGTGTGGGTGTTTCCTTCTCCACCTGTCTTCTCCTCCCGCATGTGGGCGTGTCCTGCTTTCTCTGCCTCTGTGCCACACCTGCTCCTCCGTGTCTCGTCAGCTTTCCTCATACCTGCCCCCTCTTGGCTGCATGTGTGTGCACATATACTCCGGCCCTTCCCATTCTTCCTTATCCCGTTGGTGACTGCCCCTCTTCTCCAATGGCTCACCTGGTCCTCTAATCTCTGCATTTCTTGGAATCCATGTTGTTACTGTAGCTTGTGTCGCTAGCTTCATATCCCTATTGTCCCCACTGTGTCTCTCTGTTTGTTACTTTGATCAGGACCTCACTTTTGTGCTTTTACCAACATATATATTCATATATTCACTGTCAGTTTTATTATTTGTCTTTATTATGCCCCCTCTGTCCTGTATCCACATCTACTATCAAGTAATCACATGTCTAGTTGCAGAGGTCTTGAAGTGGTACATACCTTCCAAGAGCTCTGAGGATGGGATTGACCACGATACACCCGAGCAGCGCCCCGATGGACATTATGGA
Organism: Carapus acus; assembly: GCA_900312935.1. Taxonomy (NCBI): domain Eukaryota; kingdom Metazoa; phylum Chordata; class Actinopteri; order Ophidiiformes; family Carapidae; genus Carapus; species Carapus acus. Next base: position 26,579 of record OMPJ01022348.1, read on the forward strand.
GACAATGACAGACCACAGCAGAGTGACTGTGTCGAAGGTGACCGGTGTCCCGTACCTCTCCATCCACGTGCTATTGATGAAACGCTTCACGTACTGATGGAGACAGGGGAAATGTAGCACTCAGATGGTCAGAGCCTCATTGTTACACTCTATTAAGTTGCTTAAACACTTTCCCAAACATTTGTCAAATGCAGTGCAGCAACAAAAGCGTCGTTCCATCAGCTTTGTGGTCATACAAAGAGTCAACCATTGAGCAGTTTCTCAGCAAGTGACGTGCAGCTCTCACTCACCACAGCAGGAGCGTTGACCACTGACAAATTATATCCATAAACGAAAGCTGAGCCGAGGCAGGTGAGGAAGGTAGTGCAGAGCAGACAGGCAGTGACCCGCGACCGTGGCTCCTTGGCATCAACACAAGTCAGAAAATGTGGTGTTGCAGACGGGTGATGAAACCTTTGTTGTATTGAGAAGTCATTAGTGCTCTGATGTACGCTGACCTCTTTCTCTTCCTTGTATTTGTTTTCATCCTTCTCGTCATTATTTCCTGTGGTTTGGTAGGGGTACGCTGGTACACTCATCTTGAGTGATGTGTGCCGACGCTGGTTCTCTAGAACATAACTAGACCAATGTAAGATCACAGAGACACTGAATATGAATTACCGGTAATATGAAATTGAAAAGCCATATAAGTTTACATGTGATATCCAAATTACACAAACAAATACAGCCGAAATCTATCACTGGTGCTAAGTATGAACAATACAAGTGATGTGAGAGCGCACAAACAGACGTTGTCCTACCTCGCCCAGCATGTAGTTTGAAGCAGCTGCTCAGTGCCTGAGCATTTGAGGACTCTTTATCAGATCTGCAAGGTATGAGTTAAGCAGATCAGATGACCAAATCTTTTGATTTGATTGGATCACTATGAGAACCACAGTTTCTCATCTTTAGATGTATTGCTGCTTAACCCTCTGGCATTGTGTTCTGACCGATGAACACACTGATAATTTTAATTATTCTATATTACATTTGATCAGATTGTAATCTCACAGTCGAGGAGTGACCTAAACTCTGGGTCTTCTGGACAGACTCTACAACCTTCACGCATTCTCTTAATGCACATCGGTGACAGTGAAAGCAGTGAGCATTGACATGCAAGACCGCAAAGCAGGGAGGAGGAAGGAGTGGTGAGTGACGCAACATATTAGGAGCTATGAGAAAATATCAGGGGGAAATACTGTGTTCTCAAGTGATTTTTGCCAAAAATGTCCTCCCTCTATCTCATGGGAAATGTCAGTGCTATTCAGGGTAAATCAAACTGTCGCCAACAATTAGACATGCGCAGAAAACAGGATGATCCAAATGTTGGGTGGTGTCTATTAAAAAGCACCAGGCAGGGAGAACGGAATCTTTGTTCCCTGGCAGAGTTAGATGAGATGTATTCCAATCACCATTTGACAAAGCAAACTGGCTGTGCAGTTACAGAGTTCATATTTGTACCTGTTGATACAATCTAATGAAAGGAATTGGTCGCCTCATCAACGCACAACTCTTACATAAGCCTCACCTGGTGGATCAGATAAAGTTGAAATGCCTGGGGTGACGATTCCTGACCAGATATCTGAAAGGACATTGAAAAACATTTTGTCTAGGTATGAGGAAGCCTCTGTCTAATAATTTTCATCCAGTGACAACACTGACATTTGTTTTCAGCACCATGATGCCTGATTTCAGTCTGTTCCAAGATGAACAGATGTAGATGTAGAAAACAGATCTCTCAAACATCACTAGATGAAGCTTATTGGAGAGGAGCTTTTATTGTTGCCGTGTTACTGTGAATAGCACATATTATCCTTCATCTCCTGTATGAATGAGTGGATGAACGCGTTTCCCTAACCCTCACGCCTTTGTTTAATAATTTTCATCTATTGATGCACTGACATTTGTTGATTTGACATGACGCCTAGTTTCAGTCTGTTCCCTGAGGGACAGATGTAGAGAACTGATCTCACAATCATTACTGGATGGAACTTATTGGAGAGGAGCTTTTATTGTTACTGTGTTACTGTTAAAAGCGCGTACAATCCTCCATTTCCCCTGTGAATGAGTGGATGAGCACGTTTTTCACAATATATTCAATGTCTCTCCAAATAGCTGCTTTGGCGTCATCACCTCAAGCATTTCAACATTATCTGATCCAACAGTTAAGACTTCCAAAAGAGTTGTGTATTGTGTGTTTTTGAAGGTGTGTGGGGTGAGGTTAGTGTCTTGTCATGCTGTTTGAGGGCAGATCACATCAACTCTGTGAGCTCCGCCTCCGCAGACTAGTTTTAAAACCTGACGGAACCCTCACGTCTGTCAAATGACTTGGTTAATCAAGGGGATCGAACTCCGTGAGAACAACCTTAGTCTGTCAAACAAGGTGGTGCGGGTGCTTTCAATCGGGTGGATAAAGGACATGGTTTGACAGGTTTGGAAAAGGTAGGGCAACATCTGTTCATACATTCGCAGGTCTTTTGAAACTATCGTTAGATAACATTTGCTTTATGATGATACTGTATATTCATCATATGTATACTTCCATGTGGTACCCTAAACATCAAACTGAGTACTACCTGTTAGTTGGCATGAATGATGTGCTTTTCAATGTCTTTGTGATCTTTATCATTTTATAATGTCCTACAGAACAGATTATAATCACATTGTCACATTTTGTGGAAACAAGAATTACGTCCCGCTCTGAATCACAATGAGTCAGGAAGCACAACACAACCAAATGGAAGGAGTTAACACCATAGAAGATGGAAACAAAAACGTGGAACAGAAACAGGTCAGTATGCATCAGTTCATCAAAAAATGAGTTTCATCACCCTGGCATTTCGGCAACACCTTGAATAATGATCCTGACGTGTGTTGATGCCCAGGAGCCACAGCCGCGGGTCACAGCCTGTCTGCTCTGCACCACCTTCTTCACCTGCTTTGGCTCAGCCTTTGTTCTCGGATACAACATGTCAGTGGTCAACGCTCCTGCTGTGGTGAGTGAAAGCCGCACGTCCCTTGATGAGATATTGTTCAATGTATGTTCACGGTGCCGATGGAACCACAGCTTTGTTAATGCATTGCATTTGGCAAATGTTTGGGGAACTATTTAAGCAACTTAATAGAGTGTAACAATGAGGCTCTGACCACTGAGTGCTACATTCCCCCTGTCTCCATCAGTACGTGAAGCGTTTCATCAATAGCACGTGGATGGAGAGGTACGGGACACCGGTCACCTCCGACACAGTCACTCTGCTGTGGTCCGTCATTGTCTCCATAATGTCCATGGGGGCGCTGCTCGGGTGTATCGTGGTCAATCCCATCCTCAGAGCTCTTGGAAGGTATGTACCACTTTAAGACCTCTGCAACTAGACACGTGATTACCTGATAGTAAATGTGGATACAGGACAGAGGGGGCAAATTTAAACTGGATAAACAAACAGACGATGAGTACAAGTTGGTAAAAGATCATAACTGAGGTCCTGATCAAAGTCACAAGGAGAAAGACTTTAATTCATTAGTCATGAATAGCATGCTCAATGCTACATCTCTACCCACTGTTGCAGGAGAGGCACTTTGCTCGCTAGCAACAGTTTCTCTCTGGCTGCTGCTGTGCTGCTGGCTTCAGCCGAGTCGTCCGGCTCCTTCGAGATGCTGATCATCGGACGCTTCTCCATAGGGATTCACGCTGGTGAGAGGCTTTGCTGCCACAGTGTGACAGTAGGGCGGCTTTCTCCAGGACGAACACCGGCTGGAAAGAGACGAAAGCCTTGCCAGAGATTATGTTAATGTTTCACACACATACACACAGCAGTCTGGTTCCTCCTCCCCTTTGCTATTATTTGGCTGCACCCTTCAGGGATCGCCACAAAGGACCTCTGATAAACTTGTGTGTTTACTCAGACTGAGGATCCAAACATCAACAAACCTTGAAATGTGGAGCACTGTTTTTATTTCAGTTTTTATGCCTTGAGAAACTTAAGGACAACCTTGAGACTTAAACATCCCACAACACCAAAGCCAAACAGTCATTCTACTCATTTATTTTCATTTTCTCTCAGGTATCTCCATCAGTGCCCAAGGCATGTACTTGGCAGAAATTCCTCCCAAACACATCCGAGGCTGGATAGCTAATTTAAGCAATGTCATGATCGCCGTCGGTTTGTTAATTGGGCAGATAATTGGTCTGCACGAGGTGCTTGGAAGTGTGAGTAAATGTTAACTAAAATCAGCAGTATGTCTGTTAATACTAATACTATACATGAGCTGCGATATACTAGGGAGTGTCCTTCTTGATTCTGCTTTAATATTAATGTATGTTACATTTGATAAATGTCTTACATGTTTCCAGGCGTCTCGGTGGAATTTTCAGTTTGCCGTTGTTGCAATTCCTGCGCTGGCGCAGCTCGTTGGGCTGTTCTTCATGCCCCAAAGCCCACGGTATCTTCTGATTGAGAAAAAAGATGAGGCTGCTGCAAAAAAAGGTTATTCATTTCAACATACAACAACACCACAGAGCACAGCCAAGTGCACAGTGCAGCTCTGTAGGAGATATACAGCAGAATGTAACGTGGTTCTCATAATAACGTTAGTTACTCTCAATTGTGGTGACTCAGCCTTCCAGAGGTTCCTAGGGAAAGCAGATGTGAGTGCGGAGCTGGAGGAGGTCCACCTAGAGTGCCAGAAAAACCTGCAAGTGGTCTCTGTCCTGCACTTACTGAGGGACGGTAATGTCCGCTGGCAGCTGATCACCTCTGCTGTCATGCTGACTTGTTATCAGCTGTCTGGAGTCAATGCTGTGAGTTTGTCTCTCACATGATTTGATGACATCCTGCAGAGTGAATTTATTGAAGAGCACGTATTGAGCTCCTTGATTTTTCTCTTTGCAGGTAATATTTTACACCAATGTCATCCTAAATGATGCTGGGATCTCGGGGAACTTGGCCACATATGTAAGCCTCAGCATTGGAGTTGTTGTGGTTGTCTTTTCAATTGGCTCTGTGAGTGAACAACAAGCAAAAACAGTCCACCAAGTGCATTACAACACATTGTGGATTCATTTCAAAAAGTCATCAGAAGTTAAACAAGTATTCCTTCTTCACACAGCGTTACATAGTTAGCTGCATGTGGAAGGAGATAGTCAGTTGCATTCAATCTAACCTGATGTTTCTTTCCCAGAATGCACTTATTGAGCATGTTGGAAGACGGGTTCTGATCATTGTTGGGTACGCTGGTATGGCGGTCTGCTATGGTGTTCTCACTGTCTTCCTCAGTGTTGAGGTACACAAGTTCCCTAAAGATGATTTTATACATGTCAGTGGGCTGTGAAAGGATAAAACATTCCCCTCTTTCTTCCAGACCACAGTTGCATGGATGCCTTACCTGAGTTTTGCTGTGATGTTGCTCGTCATTGCTTTCTTTGTTCTCGGTCCAGGTAAGATCCAGATCCTTTCCAGATCCTTTGGATTTCCAGTTTCATTAGTTAATTAAGTTGAATAGAACTTGTAGATCCTGGCCACATGGTTTGAAAAAGAATCTCACTGTAGTTATTCAGGAATCACAGTAAAGATGTTAGACAGCAGAAAGAAAGTATCTGTTATGAACATTGCGTCTCTTTGCAGCGTCAGTGTCATTTGTCATGCTCGGTGAAGTGTTCGAACAGTCCCATCGAGCTGCTGCCTTCCTGTTCAGCGGGACTTTCTTTTGGTTCAGCCTCTTCACTTTGGGCCTCGTCTTCCCTTTCATGCAGGTTTGTATGTTGTGACAAAAGCAGCTTTCTCATTAACGCAGCAGTCATCCAATCATCACCACAAGGCAACCGATCACATGACCAAAATATATCTACCTCATGATGCTGTGCCCAAAACAACTGTGATTTTTACCATAAAGCCACTGACTTGGCAGAGTCATTTGCCTCTTGTGTCACCTCAATGATGATGTCAGCGGTATGATGATCAACCATGATTATCCTGTGAGACCAAGTGAAGCATCAGCGAGCAGCGTGACCACCGAAAAAAGTTTTGTTAAGAGTCTCAGAAGCAGCGTTGTTTCAGCATCTTCATCCATTCTCCTAAGATTAGGTTTTAGATAAGAAATATTGTCAACCATTTCCTGAATACATGGACGCCATGGAATTCCAGGTTGCATGAATGTATTATTTTGAGAAACGTCAAGAAGAATTGTTGAGGTATCGCTTGTGTCGAGTGCAATGAATGTCATTGGATCTCATTAATTCTTCAGTTTGTGATCTCTGCAGACACGTTTGACTCCTTTGTTTTACAGGAGGCGCTACAGAGCTACGTCTTCCTGGTGTTTCTGGTGATCTGTGCCGGTGCAGCCATCTACCTGTACTTTGTCCTCCCTGAGACCAAAAACAAAACTTTTGTGGAGATCAGCCAGAGCTTTGCCAAAAGGAACAAGGTGTCATCAGAACCAGGAGTCGAGGGAGAGGAAAAGACAGTATCTCCACAGTCATTGATACCACGGCAAACATCAATTAGCGGTGCCTGATACAATAATAGAAATAAAAAAAAAATTAACTTTTTCATTTTGCTTTATTGTACTGGATTTGCCATAGCACTGGAGAGTCATCCTGAAACTAATGATTGGCGTTAATCCATCATGTGTGCAACTACTGTGTACAAGCATTGTTTACACAGCGCAAAGAAACTCTCCAAAGACGTTTGTTTCAATTTTTTTGGCTAGCTTGGGGTTTCAAGTTCGCAGTGAGGTACAAGGCTAAGTTAGGCAATGAATGTTCAAGGCTAAGTTAGGCAATGAATGTACAATGCTAAGTTAGGCAACGGTAAGGCAGCCCTGGCGAGGAGCTGCCGGATGTGACGTAACCACTTGTTGCCACGGTTCCCCGCTGACAGCTCGAGCTGCGCGCAAGTCTCCCGCTGACACGTGCAACCATGCAGCACTTTGGCGTCCAGGGCGCGTCCGCACAGACCAGGGTCTTTGTGGTGGAGAGCATTTGAGGACTCTTTGTCAGATCTGCAAGGTATGAGTTGCCCAGATCAGATGACCAAATCTTTTGATTTGATTTGATCACTACAAGGAACATGACAGTGAAAGCAGCGAGCATTGACGGGCAAGACCCCAAGGCAGGGAGGAGGAAGGAGTTGTGAGCAACAGAACATATCGGGGGCCACAAGAAAATATCAGAGTCCAGTAGCAGTTCTCAAGTGACTGTTGCCCAAAATGTCCTCTCTCTATCTCATGGGAAACATCTGTGCTATTCAAATCACTGTCACCAACAATTTGTACCTGTTAATACAATCAAATGAAAGGAATTGGTCGTCCCATCCACACAAACTCTTACATAAGCCTTACCTGGCGGATCAGAAAAAGAAGAAATGCCTGAGGTGATGATTCCAGACCAGATATCAGAAAGGACATTGAATAACGTGTTGTCTAGGTATGAGGAAGCCTCTGTCTAATAATTTTCATCCAGTGACAACACTGACATTTGTTTTCGGCACCATGATGCCTGATTTCAGTCTGTTTCAACATGAACAGATGTAGATGTAGATAACAGATCTCTCAAACATCACTAGATGAAGCTTATTGGAGAGAAGCTTTTATTGTTCCCGTGTTACTGTGATTAGCACATATTATCCTTCATCTCCTCTATGAATGAGTGGATGCAGGGCCGGCTCTACCTAATTTAGTGCCCTAGGCGAGATTACTATCTGGTGCCCCCCCCCCCCCCCGGGGGGAAAACACACGACTAAATTACACCAGCCAAATGAGCAATCACAAAAGTTTACTTTGAACAACAACACCAAACAGAACATAACAGAACAATCACTTAAATAAAATTACTTTTATTTTTATTGTTTTTTTTTTTCTCCTCGAGGCCAAGGCTGCCTCCCGGCGCCCCTCCAGCAGATGGCGCTCTAGGCGACCGCCTATGTCGCCTATGCCAAGAGCCGGCCCTGCCCCCACCCTCCCCACACACACCTTCACATACACATTCA
>OMPJ01022350.1:8291-18599 GCA_900312935.1 Carapus acus
TTGTCCTCCTTTTTTTTTTTTTTTGTTTCGTCTGCTTTACGTTCGGTTCGTATTTTGTGCATCGTTACTAAGGCAACACGGAGGAACCAAGAGAGCCTGGATCTCTGGACCGGCAGCGGGTGGCTGAGGCTGCTGCCGGCATTTGCAGCAACATTGGCACATTTCTGATGGAACAGCTTGGTTAAAGGCAACATGTTACACATTAAGTCTCATGTGCGGACGCAGACGCGCGCTCACACACATGCACACACACGCCCACACACACTCTCATTCAGGCCTTAACTTCTGTCTGTTCTGTGGTTAAACCTGATAAATTGGTTTGTCATTAACCAGACTTGCCCCGTCGTTTCAATGCACTTTTCTCTCTCTGATATGACGATATTCAGTCAATATATTACTACAAAGATACACAAACTGTGGCAACATTCCAGTGTAAACACCAGTCATATTCGTTTAGCATCGCAATGAATTCAAAGATATTGATTCCTGATCAGACAATCCACGTCTATTATTACGTCCACATTCCAAATAAAGTCCAGCGGTGATCCGTCCACGTTTAAGTCCACACGCAAATAGAAAACTCTGGAGTAGTCCAATACAGTGTGTACAAAATGAGTTAAATCATATTTTGTACGTGGTCTGAAATAACATACGCTTTTAACTGGCGTAAATATATTAATCTGAACGGACCTGAGGATCATTTGGGTATTTTTTTTTTTCTGTATTCCTGTGTTTTATGGCAGGAGGTTCTCAGCTGGACACCTTGTCCACTGGGACATTATAGTGGCGGTCGTCCTCAGTGACCAGGCTGACGCACGGCCAGTCGTCCTTGTGGTCGTCCGGGTAAAAAGTCACAAACTCCTCCGTGTCGGCCATGTACAGTCTGTAAACCTGGATGGTGCATTGCAGGGCGTATCCCAGCAAAAACATCTCCACCTGCGGGAAGGGGATAAGAGAGAGAGGTGTGTGTGTGTGTGTGAGGGGGGGGTTAGAATCAGACAACTGCACACACACGCTACACAATACTCAAAGAGTGTAGGGTCGCAACGAGGCGGGACCGTTGAGGACAAATAGTCCATTGTGCAGTGGGTGGAGCACCTTTTCAATAACAGAGTGAAAATGCAGCTGAAAAGCCGCACATGCTTCCACAAAGCCTAAAAAACAGGAAGCGCAGGTCGTGTGCCAGCATGTTGTTGTTGTCGCTGCGGTGGATGTGAATTATTGTAGCGTCTGGGCAGGCGGGGCAGTAACGGCAGGCGCCCATCACTCTGCTCGTAAAGTGCAGAATGCCAATTAAATGCATCTACACCGCCTGTGTGAGTGTGCCAGTGTGTGTGTGTGTGGTTGAGACAAGCCTGTAGAGAGCAGACGAGCGCACACGGGCGTTTTCTCTCCACTTAGATGACACACGGTTCACTTTACCTGCTCCAGTCCGGCGCTGAGGCCCACGCGGCTCAGGTGGTTGGAGAGGAAGGAGCGCGGGCACGCCGAGGAGTCGCGGGCGAAGAGGAGCCAGCAGAAGAGCGGCACGTCTCCTCCGGCCTGCATGCGGCCGTGCAGCTCCACCGCCTGGCCGAGCATCAGCAGCTTCAGCGCCTCCAGCAGGCCCAGCTCCTCCTCGCCGCCGCAGAACACTCGCTCGCACAGCTGCTGGCGCTCGGAGGCCGAGGAGCAGCCCGCCGCCTCCTGCCACTGGGAAAGAGACGAGACGGACGCAAAGTGTGGCGTCAGACATGAGCTAGATCTCCTGGCGAACATTTAAAGCCTCTTTTTGGTCTCTTGTCAGCTCGGCAAACACACGTGTGTCAGGTTTTTGCTGTTATTGTGTCCCGTATCTTTGCATTTCATTAAGAAAAGAAACCTGAATTCATCAACAATCATCACCTAACAATCCATCAACACGTCAATTACCTGGATTCATCATTTCTTGACAAACTGGCATTTCATTTCTAAAGTTATTATATGGTCAGGGCACAGCTGCTGACGCTATATCAGTAACATGATCCAGGTGCATTTTGGGAGATGTAGTTTAAGGGTCAATGCACGTTTGAATGAAGAAGACTTCCACTCAAAGTCATTCGAGCGCTTGTGGGCCACATAAAATGATGCAGCGGGCCACATTTGGCCCCTGGGCCTTGACTCTGACGCCTGTGGTCTACAAACTCTGAGCTAGCGTCCGAGGAGCGCCATGGTGGCCTGGTGTGGCTGTCATGAAGACGTCGGGAGCCCAAAGCGCCTCCTGAGATTCACTCTGCTCTGTTGATGACGCACAAACGCTCCGGGGGACGCGGTTCAACTTCCTCCTCTCCACATATGGCAACAATCACGACATCAATGCTGTGTCTGTTTGCCGCTCGGCTAAAAATAGTCCCTGTGGTCTATGCGCCCAGACTTTGTGTGTGAGTGAGTCAGAGGAGACGCTCAGACTCTCATGTGCCGTGAGGAAGGAGAAACCTTCTCCCCACGCGTGGGCGAGGCCCCCCGTGGAGGCCCCGGTTATCCCTTCATCTGTCGGCCGTGGCGTTGGGGTGCTAGCAAGGGTGCGCGGGGGCTTCTTTGTTGGCGTTTGGCGTTGCCGCGGCCTTACCGTGTCTCTGAGGAGCTTCACGTAACCTCTCAGCTGCAGGGCGGCATCTCCCATCCCGTCGCCCCCCCGCGGACCCTCTCCAGGGAAAGTCCACTGGCTGATCAGCTCCTCGTAGGCCTCCAGCTCCTTCGGCAGCTGGACACACACACACACACAAAACCATCAGCCTGTGGCTTTACTTCGCCCCGCCCCCCTTCCCTTGATGACGGTGGTTTGACCGTGGCGGGGTCCTGGTCCTGCAGTGGTGCGGGCAGCCGCGTGCTGTGCGAGAGCAGCTGGAACAGCGTGGCTCTCAGGGCGCAGTAGTTGTCTCCCCTCACTCTCCTCAGGCGGGAGAACTTCTCAGACATGGCTCTGTAACCCTGCGGCCGGCCCGCCGCGCAAACGGGAAGTCATTTAGCCGCCGGCAAATGGAAACAGGAGGCGTGTTGCCCGGGACCGACCTTTCTGATGAGAGCGCTTTTGGCGGTCTTCCCTCTCCACTCTCGCTCGCTGTAGGACAGGATGTCCACCGCCGCGTCTAAACTGCATCTGTCCTCCGTTTTTGGCTCTGTGAGAGAGACGGGAGTGAGATGCCCACACATACCTGAACACACAAAGACCCCACTGTGTGTGCGTGTGTTGTGCGGGCACTGACGTGGTGTTTCGGGTGTCGCCGAGAGCTCCTCGGCTCCTCGGTAAAGGTCTTCCTCGCTGCGGACAGACATGGAAAAGCTCCATGGTTACAACACCCAAAATGGTTCATCAGTAATCCATGCGTCGTCCTTGCTTCTCCACCTGTTGAAGGAACCTTCCTCATCCGAGTCTTCGCTCTCTCTGACCGTGGCCTCCGCCTCAGCCGTTGTTCTCGTTGGTGTTCCGGACTCTTCGCCCGGCTCCTTGGACAGCGCCTCCTCCTCCTCTGCTACACAATTGTTTGGCGAGACCTCCTTCTCTCCCTCCTCGTCCGTGCCCTTTGGTTCTGGAACGGCTTTGTCTTGCTCCGGCTTTGCTGTGAGAGCCTGCGTGGTGGGAGCCGTGGCGGTGATGGCTGCAGACTCGGGTTCTGGTTTCGCACTGGGCACAGAACACACACGTCGGTGACCTCAGCTGGGCACGTCCAGCGTTATGATGCAATGTGAGACAGGCGCGGGCAGTCTGCTGCTTGAGATGTGTACAAAACGGTGTGAACCAGGCAGAAAAACAAGGTGTGAGGAGAGCAGTGATGGTTTGACCTCAAGGCATAAATCACACATCCCCAAACATGCGGTTTTGGAACTAACCAATGCCCCCTAGTGGTCACAATGAGACAAGTATCTTTCTCACTAGGCTCCAGACCCTGCTGACCTCTGCTTGGGTTCTACTGAAGTGTCCGCCTCCACGCTACAGGGGTGCTCTGATTTGTCCGAGGCTTCTGTGGCGGCAGCCGCGTCATGCGTGGTGTCCTTGGGAGCTGCTTCCTCTTTACAGGCAGTGGAGCTCTTGTGTCCTGGTGCTGCTTCGTTTGGCGCTGAGCTAAAAAGAGCAATGATGTGAAGATTAAAGCAGCAGCGCTTAATGCTAACATGTCAAATGCAAATGCAATTCATCACTGGCTTCCAGTGATCTCATCCTCTGCTTCAAAATGATGTCATCAGGTGAGTTTTCTAACCATCAGGTGAAAAGGACCATATTAACTAGACAGGTATGGAGCTGATGAGCCGTGAAGATGTGAGAGAGTTGTTGAAGCTAGGCCACGGCGAGACCTAACAATCAGTGAGCAGAAGCATGACTTCATGCCCAGTAAGAGTACCGCAAACACTATTTTCTACTAAAGTACTGATGGAGAAGTGCTGAGAAGGTCAGAGGAAGTTGCATTGTGTGTTTACTGTGTGTGTTTTCACGTACAGATTTGGACAACTCAGCATGCAGATCTGCATGACGTCACGAAGTAGTTTGATGACACATCAATGACGGCCAAGCTGTGCGCGTTGCACGAAGCTCACCAAATGGGGGCAGCCTCCTCGCTCTCCTGATGGACCTTAGTGGTGGACAGCTCAGGGAGGGCCGCCTCAGAGACGTCAGAGATGGGCAGAGGAGGAGAGGACTCTTCCGCCAGCTCTGCTGCCATATTCGCGGGGACGCTGGGAGTCTTCCACTCGTCGTCGTCGCTGCTTGCTAGCAGCGTGACGCGCTCTTGCTCCCCGCCTGCCTCGGGCCCGGCAGCGGGGATCTCTTCCAGCGCCACCTCGCCCATTTGTTTGGGAGCATCTGGGACCTCCCCCTCTGCCACGGCTGGACCTGGATCAATCTGCGTTGTGGCAATGGCATCCCGCGCGGCTGACATTGGCTGTGGTGGCGGCGGTGGCTGCAGCAGCGGCGGGGCTAAAGTGCAATGGCAATTGGTATTCTTCCCGTCTTCTGGCTCTTGCGCCCCTGCGTTTCCTGTGAGGTCCACCTCTCTGCTGGACGACGGCGTGGACGTTCTCGGCTCTTGCAGCGAGGGTCCATTCTGAGTGGCGCAGGGCTTTGCCTCGCTCTCCTCCTCCTCTTTCTCCACCATGGCCGTCTGCTCTATTTTCCTGGCAGGACAGAAGACAAACGCCAAACCGTCAAGTTGAGACAAAGCACCATCTCCACCAGCACCAAAACCTTTGACATCAACGAAGACGAGACCCATCGCTCACTTCATGTCATCTGCGTCCGGACTGTTCTGGAAGGCATTTATCCCCTCCACTTCGGCTGCTGCCCTCTGCTTGCAGTCGTCGTCCAGCAGGACGTGTCTCTCCTCCACTGTGCTGCATGGACTGGAAGCGGTACAGCAGTGGTTCCCCATGTGCTCCCTCTGCGCGGGTGTCGGCTGGAAGCAGGCGTGACCTCTGACCCCACCGAGAGACGCTAAAGCCCAGGGGCAAGCATGACTCAGAGCACAGTCGGTACCTGCAGGCAGCATGGGGACAGGGGGGGACACGTGTGAGGCCCTGATCCCATACTCTCCTCGGAAGTTCAGAGATGTCACAGCACCATCGTGTGGCCGAGTACCCGCCCTGTATTTCGGGGATTTCAGACGCAGGTTTCGATTTGTACTAGGATATGACGAGGTAGAATTAGCCTTGTTCATTCATTAAGAAAACTTTCACTGATAAACCCGATACCACCACAATATTCGACATAGTACATATATGAAATTCACGAGTGAACTCTGGGCATTCTGAGTACTTTAATGGCATCCAAAGCACTTTAGGCCCAATTTGCATACAACAATAAAACAAATAACGACTTGAGTAGATGTTATCAGTCGACAATTATGAAATCTACAGCGAAGCAATAAGACTATCCTTGTGCGTAATTAAAATACGCTGTTGCAATAGAACGACTGTGAACAGAACGGGCGCCACAGCGGTGAAACCAAAACCACAGACTGCAAATTCGCAGAAAGCAACCACTGTGTCTGCGCGTTTGTCACGGTCGAACATGTTTCACTTGAATTTTAATCTGACAGCAGCTTTAGCCTCGCCAGCCATGCTAGCGGAGTTGAACTTAAAAACGCCAACATGCGCCGCAGCAGCGTCTCTCCGCTCACAGACACACGCCCCCAGGCTGATAAAACTCACCGAGTCGTCACCGCCTGACGCCGAGCATGACGCTGGTAGCGGCTTTTCGCCGTAATTGTTGCGGGTTTGTGTTGTTGGTGGTGTCGCAAGCCGCAGCCTGGCGTTTCCGGAGCAGGAGGGTCACGGTGTGTCACTGGATGACGTCATGAGTCTGCGCGGAAGACAGCTATGAGGCGTTCAGGAAAGGCTCGGAAACTGCCAGACTCAGTGGTTGATAGTCACAGTGAGAGGTGAGAGTTTCAGCGCATTTCGATGTGCAATGTCTTCCCTTCTCATCATGCGCGCAAGCAAATATTAGCCTATTTTGTTATTCGTACGCATGTACAATTTCCCCTAATGATCGCCGAAGTAGGATTTCTTTGTTTGGCCGTCTAAATGCCACCGGTCATTACTTGCGATATAAAAAGTTGCTCTTGTGTGTCCCTGCTCTTGTGTCCCTGTGTCCCTGAGATGCACACGTGCGGTCAAAAATGATCCCAGAAGTTGTTGTTCTTCAAAATCTTAATAAAGTAAAATTGCAATATATTCACATTCCAGGTATTCCTTATTATGCAGGTTTCCAACATAGGGCAATATTTTTCTTTATTTATTTTTTCATTCATTTTAAGAAAATTCTCAATATTTTGAGAATTTTCATTGGGGTCAAAAATTATCTCACTTGTGGAAGAGTGTAGATATTGGTAGGTTGTGCATCCAAGGGTTAAAGGCTGAAAGAACAGAGTGATAAGAGGTAGATGACATTATAAATAATAACTTTTATTAACAAATTAACGGAAAACAGATGTTAACATTGCACCTAAATGTTTTAAATAATGTACACAGCTGAGGAGCATTGATCCATCATTGTCATTCTTAGACCTGATTGGTCTGGGAGTCTCAATGTGCATCTGATGGTTTCGGATACAGTCAGCTAGCAGTTTTAGCATCCTGTATGTGGCTGATCAGCTCCTGGGGCAGTCCAAGCTCTACCACCAAGTCCTGGCAGCGTTGCACCAGTTGGTCCAAGTTTTCAGCAGAGCTGAAACTGAGGTCCTGTCCCTGTTTAGGAACATCCTGCTCCTTGTGTTGTCTTTTGCAGCAGTCTGTCTCTCCACATCCCTCCTCACAATGTCTCTGCTCTCCTTCGCACACCTCCATGTCTGCTATTGTCTCAGAAACATCACTCACACTCGCATGGCGTTCCTCATAGTTCCTCCGCATGCCTTCCACTATGGCGTCTTCGTGCTGTATGATGCTTGATAGGAGGTTGGCCACAGATGAGGGCAGGGGCTCCTGCGGGTGCTGGAGCTGGTACCAGCACCAAATAGCACTGAGACATAAGAGGTGAAGGAACAAGAAATGAAAAAAAAGTTGTATTTAGACACCATCTGTGTTTTCTTAATATTTGAGAGATTTAAGAAAACAGTTTTCTGCATAAACTCAGCATCACATGACCTGTAATTTAGGTGAGTTGCTTTATTGTTATGTGTGGGGTGGAAAAACATGCTTTTGTGAAATTTATAAACTGAACACAATGCAACGCTTGTTGCCATAATTTGTCTTTTATCATAACACAAAAAGACATTCTGCAGACTGCCATAGTCATTGTAATACAGAAATAATGCAAGTTCGTGTTTCTCTCCCCCTCATAGACCTTTTACAGGTAAGTGGCGACAGGGTGGGAACCACAGCACTGGACATTACAGTCACCACTAAAACTTCAAATCTGTCCTGTGGAAAAGTTATTTCTGCTGGAGTTGTGTAGGTTTACCTTACGATGCCCTTGAGTCGGCCAATGCCAGTGGTCAGGGTTGCTCCCTCTTTCAGACCCAAGTTGAACCCAATCTCCAGTGCACCATCTTCCCCAAAATCCGCACCATCCACATATCCGTCCTGCACATGTCAGAGAAACTTGGCTCAGGAGGAACATAGATCCTTACTTTTGAAACAGCAAAACAGCATCTAAACATCTCCAACACATTGTGTTCGCAGATGCCATGAGGATCACACATACAACACATATGAAGTGCATCATTATCTTTTTAGCACACTTTTTTATATTTCGCCTTTGATTGCCTTGTGACTTACAACAAAACGAGAGTGTGAGAGTAGTATTGTGACAAACACTGAGAACTATGCGTTGAAGAGGCTTACGCGGTAGTGGCCGATATCCAAGATGGAACACTGTGTGTGTACTGCGATTTTTCAACAGAAAAAATAAAACACGTCTGAAGTATTGTCTTCAATTCTGAGTCCACAACAAACACATGCGCTGACTGACGCTCGCAGCCTCTCAGTTAGTGTGACGATGTATTTATATCCACTGATGTCCAGACTCAAACATGTTTTACACGGACTAAGTTACGCCCGGTACAAGACATTAAAGACGAAATTCTTGGCTGAAGGGGTTTGGCGTTACCTTCCTTTGTGTGAGATGTGTTTTGTGGACAGTCACGCCGATGAGAGGCCGAATTAACTATTTCAATGATAGTAAGGTGTGATAGCTACGTTACCCTGAGCCTCCTCCTCATGTTGATCAACCACTCTCGCTCTTGGACAGCCATTTCACTCGCGTTTTCGTCAAACACGTCTTCCTCACTGCCGGACGCAGGGAGAGACTTTACCCACGACATGGTGACCGTCAAACTTTGTAGTTTTAAAGCTCTGTGTTGCGAAAGCACAGGTGTTTGTAACTGCTCTCATAAAGGCAGCGCTGATGCGTCGCCGAGATGCACTTACTCTTCTTCTGCGTTGGTTTTAGTAGCAGCTTCGGCATAACAACTAAGGGTGGCGCCATCTACTGTATAAGAGTATGCAGCGTGGAGCCCAATGGGTGGTCAGAGTCAAAACCAACGAAGAAGACTCACACCATCCGTCATTGGTCAATCATAGATTACGTCAGTGTGTCGGATATCGAGACATGTAAAACACACTAAAAACGGTAACATTCCTAGACACGAAACCGGCGATTTCACAGACTAACGTTAGCAGCCAATATGCTTTACTGCTGATTAGGAAAATGAAATAAGTAAAAGTCCGCGAAACTGCAAACATTACACCTCTACCATGTTTTCAAGTCCAAGGATGCAGATGCTATCAACAACCCGCTAACTGCCACATAACAATTCTGCCTCTGGAATATAATGGTGAATAAACCTCCGTCCATTCAGGCTTCCCACAATAATACGGACGCCGTGACAGCCTTACCTGACAAATTCAAATCGGCGAAGTATAGGTGACATACAGTAAGTGTGTCGTAATCAGTCATGTAAGCGGCAACAAGTTGTTATCCATGGAAATAAATGTCATACTGACCATCTCAACATCTCACAGGTGCCTGCTACGACTCAGGGACACCTTCAGCGTAACCATGAGCGGCATCCTCAGTGTGCTTCTCTGGTTTATAGTGGCAGCGACAAGATTCAAACGTGCGAGTATGGTGGAGTTTTGCGAGCGTGTCACTCCTAGCAGCCACAGTAACTGCGTGGATGCATCCAACAATCAGAGACACGCATACCATACCACATCTTTGTGGGACTCAACGAGGAAAAACCTGATCCATGACCTGGACCTCTTCAGACTATCTAGCAAGAAACTAATTGGTAGGAACCACTTCAATGTATTCACGGTTGCATGTCAGTGAATTCTCCAACATGAGACTGTCATCATGCAGGAGCTTTTCCCGTTGACGAGGACCACAGCCACTCAGTCCGTACTGTGAAAGATTGCATTTTCTCCAGGTCTACTCCAACTCCCGTGAGAGGACCTCTGAGGCTTGCGGCAGTATCTAAGGTGGTGTTACATCACAGCTTCAAACACAGGACCTGTGCACAAGGAGGTGACTAATGCCCATGTGTGTTTGCAGGATGCCATAGAGGAAATTCTGGATTTGAATGTGAACGTAACCCGAAGTGACAATTTCTTGCACTTTGCAAGTGGCGAAAGGTTGTTTCCAGGGTCCATCCCACTGGCCCATAGATATGGCGGGCACCAGGTTTGAGCCCAGCATCTCCTCCGTCTCCCTCGCAGCGCTGATTATTGATTAATAATTCATCGTTTCTCCACTGTAATAGTTTGGCTACTGGGCAGGTCAGCTGGGAGATGGGCGTGCTCACTCCCTTGGCCAGTTCAAAAACAGGTGAGAGTTTTCCAGAGTTTGATGCTGTTATG